>NJDD01005628.1:26054-84623 GCA_002245505.1 Calephelis nemesis
GTAGCTCAATTGGTTAGAGCATTCGTCGGCTTGAGACGAAAGGTTACAGGTTCAAATCCTGTCTGGGGCGAAATTTTTTCTTTCTTTAAGATTTATAGAAATAACTTTTTTGTTATTCGTTATAAACTAATCTAACAATTTAATATGTTTTCGTGCTTTTTGTATTATAATTCAGTTTGTTTAACTGCAGATAAATACATGCGTTGGTAAAATATAAATAAAATAACACTTTTTATGTTGTGGAACCCATCAAAACAAACAAACCAGTGTCACTTTGATCATAGTGACCAATGAGGAATTAATGAAATTAAAAAAACAAATTCTAATTCGCTAATTACTTCTAACACTAGTCGATAGGAAACAATATGGATTCTAATGTTAAACTTTAAAATTTAGTATTAATAATTATTAAAGTAATTATTATATGAAAATATAATTAGTAACGGATGCATAATAGATTATCAATATTTGTAATTACTGCTTATCTTTTTTAAAGCATTTATATTTAATAGTTCATCTCTAATAAAAAGTCATTTATTGTTCTGAATTTTATTTTTTTAACGAAATAGACAAACAAAATTAATAAAATCATTACGATTAAAAAACAATGCCCATAATTGACCTGAGAAATAGTTATCGTAAATAATGATATGAGAGGAATTTATAAAAAATTGTTGATTTTTTGTTATCATAAAACCACTATCGCCTCTGTGGTCTAGCGGTTCAGTTGTTGGACTTGACTGCATGAGGTCCCGGGTTCGAATCCCGGGTCGGGCAATAAAAGAAAATTGGGTTTTCCAATTTTCTAATAAAAAATGTTGCTCGGGATAGGATATGTTCCCGGTTGACATTGTGGGACTTAGTATCTTCGGCTAGTCGTGGGTGCCCTGGTTGTGCCTCTGCCTACCTCTTCGGGGATATGGGCGCGAAGATACTTTTTTTTATATACTTTTTAAAAACACTCATTATTCTTTTTTTACTAAGTTTAAAATGGATGTTTTTAATTTGAAAGTCTTGAAAAAAATATTCAAAATGACATATAAAATGGGCACATTGAACAACAGCTGTGATTATCTGTGGTTAAAGTGTTTGAAATGTTCTGTTCCACGATTATTGTTACCCGTTACAGCCACCACATACTATTTTTAAAATAGTGATTAATTATTAAATATATTAACGAACCTTAAACGTAATTTGTAAGTAAAAATACGAATAATTGAACTACAAATACTTATTTTTAGTTGTGTACCAAAAGAATTATAATTAAGGAATCATAGCACAGAGAAAAGTATTCTGTGTGAAAATGATTTATAGTTTTGACAGTGCTGTCGTGTCGTGTCATGCAAGATTAGTTTGACACTTTTGACAAATACAGATGTTACTTAGCACTTTAAAGTTTCTCTATGTAACCTCAAAAAAATAAAATCTGTTAAAATTGTATTATAATCTCAATAGATTTTCTTTCCGACCTTAATAAAACAAAGTTAATTAATATTCATTTGATGTAAACAATATTACGTTCAAAACAATAGCAGAGCTTTGTATACAACTCGGAAATAAAAAATCATTTGACAGGTTTTTCAATGTGTGAACGATGGGCATTGTGCTTTAAGGAAATAGATAAATAGGGATTTATTATAAGACGCTTAATACGTCCGTGTAGTGTATCGATACATATTCTATGTATGAACATTTCTTATGCATGAAATCCTTGATATAATACGGCCAATAACTTGATAAAATCGCCAATAACTTATCCGATATGGCCAACCAACCTTTTGTTTTAAACAAATCTACCAGTTACTATAAAAGTCTTTGTAAAACGTGTCACAATGTCGGATTACCCTATTTTTGGTTCGAGGAAACTAAAAAAAATACACTATTTCGTTATTTTCACAAGTGGCTAACACTTTTTGTACTCATTCTTGTGCTATGTCAGCTAACTTCATTTTGGACGCAAGCAAATTTATCGGAAAAACAAAAGTCGGACCAGATTATGTTGGCTTTTTCTAATCCTATAGTATTTTCTTATCTTATTACAGCCGAATATTATATGGAAACTATAAAGACATTGCTCTATAAGTTATCAGTAACTTTAAAAGAAGATTATAATGATCTTGATCATGAGATTTCATTTGTGAAGAAGTCAAAACGTTATAGTATTACAGGTTTCATAACTATAGGCTTGTCCTTAATGTTGTATGGCTTCGATGGCTTCATTCAAGTTCGATCAGGTAAGAAATTCCATTATTAATTACATAGGAGAACAAATATCCACACTAATATTATAAATGCAAAAGTAACTCTATCTTTCTGTCTGTCTGTCTGTTGCATTTTCACGCTTAAACCGCCCAACTGATTTTGCTGAAATTTGGTATCTAGATAGTTTGCATTAATGAGAAGGACATAGGTATATTATTTAGGGTGGCAAAGTTTGTACAAGAAAAATATTTTTATTGCACATTTTTACATAAAACTTTGAATTAATGCTTTTTAGTACAAATGATAAAACATGTATTTCAGGGTTCTTCGAAATTCACCGCCATTGGGGGTTAAAGGGGGTGGCGAAGTTTGTATGGGAAATTTAATTCTATTGAAATATTGTGCGTGACACTGAAATAATGCACTGCAATAGAAATTATGAGAGTCATATCTAAGCGTTTTTTTGAAAATCAACCCCTATGAGGGTTAACGGGGGTGGCACTATTTTCGTAGGAAAAATATTGAACAGTAATTTTTACAATAAGTGTATAACAATGAACCACGTATCATTAACGATTGTGTGTTTATCATTAACGAAAAACACACAAAGAAATTATGATACACATAGTAGCAAAATTGATTTAAAATCCCTTCTAATATTATAAATGCGAAAGTAACTCTGTCTGTCTGTCTGTTACGCTTTCACGCCTAAACCGGTGAACTAATTTTGACGAAATTTGGTACAGAGATAGAATAGACCCTAAGGAACAACATAGCCTACTTTTTATTGCAAAAAATAGGGGAGAATAAAAAACGGAACCAAAATTTATACTATCTATAGTCTATACTAATATTAAAAAGCTGAAGAGTTTGTTTGTTTGCTTGAACTTTCAGTGTTAAAAAATCCATTTACTGAAGAAGGATATAGGCTATACATCATCACGCTAAGATCAATACAAGCGGATCAACAATGATAAATGTCTTAAATCATCACGTCGGTTTTTCGTGACGGTGTGCGCGCGCATCGTAAAAATTTACCCTCATCATTTTTTCCTTACGCGCCAAAAGAAGTATAACTTCAAAAATTAGAAATCGTGTAGTTATTAGGTATAACATTAGTTAAGTATTAGAAGAGTATCAATTAAGGTAGGTAAGTAATTAAAATAAGTGTTTATTCATAGGTTAGTTTCGTCGATATCTTTTGTTGTGGTCTTGTAAATATTCTTTAGTAGGATATAGTTTGTACACATATAGTTCTAGAGAGTTTTTGAAGGCGGTTTTCTTTTTTGTAACTCAGATGAGACAGATGTTTGTTGATTAAAGTGTATATTAGTTTCGTTTACGATTTAAACGACGGTTTTACCCTCGCAGCTGTGACCAACTGCCTATTTGTCACAGCCTCGTTGGCTTATCACCGGCGAAGCAAGTCTCGCGTCCGCTACCTACGCTAGTCCCTCGAACCAAGGATCAGTAACATCTTTGGTCCTTAGAACAAGGTCCGTCATCGATATCGTTGGCCGATCGAAGCATTTAAATATTCATCACACAAATGCCTGCCCCCGTCGGGAATCGATCTCGAGTCTCGCGGTAGGTCGATGTACTTAGGCGTGTACGCTAGCCACTCGACCAACGAGGCGGTCAAGCCCACAATTACATTGAATTGTTTCGAAGCCACTTTACGAATGTTTTCTAAAGGAATTTAGTTTGTTTCTACCTTTTTTTACCTATCATGTTCTCTCTTTGGTTTTTGATCTGCACTTTATCTTTTTTTTTTCTAATAAAAGTATCACCACCCGGGATAGAACATATGCCCGGTTGGTAATAGGTTTTCTACCTATAGCGTTGTGGGACTAAGTATATTAGGCTAATCGTGGTTGCCCTAGTTACACCTTTCTCAGCTTCTTTGGCAATACGAACCTGAATGTACTTATATATTTGCCTTTATGTAGTTAATTTAGATAGTAAAATGTATGATACAGCTGCTTCTGTATAAATGGAATAAGTCAGAAACACTTTAATGCGCTTATTCCTTTCCGGAGCGGTGGCGCACTTTAGTATTCAAATAAACAAGTGGACGCAAACTGGTATCCATTCCACCCATATATCCAGTTTGCGTCCAGGTAAATTTCGACATCTGTATCTTGTTCTATTACAATAATTATTATGTGGACGCAAATTGGACGCAATTTTAAAATCCCGTAGGGTTGCGCTCTAACGACTACAACCTATCTATGACTGTGTGATCTAATTTTATAAATTAAAGTTTACTATTTAAATAAAAAAGTGGACGCAAACTGGTTTCAATATATTCCATCCATCCAATTTGCGTCCAGGTAAATTTCGACATCATATCTTTTTCCTTTACCATAACTATGTGGACGCAAATTGATAATTTTAATCAGCATAGTAGTAATGGTAAAAATAAATTGAAACCCCATCCTTGGCACATATTCGCTTATAATAAAATAAAGGATTAAGTTAGAGATAGTAAGATGAGTTCGCGTCCACTGTGGGCGCAAACTGTCTCAATCATGAAATTGGTGTGCCAGTTAGCGTCCACCTCATTTTAACATTTAAAAATACAGTAATTAATAAAAAATGTCATAATTTTTATTCTTATATTTATTTTCAAGGTCTTGCAATAAATGCAATCTTTTAATAAACTTAAAATATTGAGAAAAATCTTACTAAAATTATAGATATCTACACACTTTTTTGAGTAGGTAAGATTAATTATTTTTTAGACAGGAAAAGTTATGTGAACATCTTTTGTCTGTGTATGTGCGTTTCTAATGTAATGTATTATAGGCAGATACGACTTTTAATTTTCATAGTTTGTAAGTACACTTATTTTTAAGAGTTTTACAAACGGTTTAAGCTTAATGGACGCGAACTGGGCGGTGGACGCGAACAGGCGCACTTACCCTGTTCGCGTTCGAGGGAGGATAAAGGGCTATTGAACTATATAAGTTCCTTCCCTATCGGGAATCCTTTTTAAGTTTTATCGGCACGCACATTTTATCAACTTAGTTTTATTATATATAATGATTATGATGACTCCAAATGACAAAATGCAATTGTCTGCGATAGTCCATTTTTAACAAACATGCATTATTTAGAAATGGACCGATATGGGCATATGGGGGCACGTTACAACAGTAAAGTACACAAGCTTTCTAAATCTGAGTGTGATTAGGTTTAAAAGAAATGTAAAGTTGCATATCGTCAGCATGTAAGTGGTATTTACAGTTGAGAATATGATCTGAAACATCGGCTGATTCAGAGGTGTTTAGAAGAGGGCCTAATATGGATCGTTGAGAAACTCCTCTTTTTACACGTAGACATTAAGATCTAAAAGATTACCATCATTGCCTCGTACTTCAACTGTTCGATAACGACTGGAAAATTAAATTTGAAACCATTTAACAGTAATTGTATTTAGCTCTTGAAAGCGCATTTTTGCAAGTCAAAAAGTAATATTAATTGCATCAAATGTCGGTGAATAATCTAACAGGACAATATAAATAGCCTTTTTTCGCTCTTGAGCTCTCAAAATATTATTCATGACACTCAAACAGCAGGGGCGGTTCCTGGACCTTTACGGAAGCAAGACTGCAGAGCTGGCAGTATATTATTTGAATTTAAATACTCTGAAATCTGACAATGCACCATCTTTTCTAGTACCTTCGGAAGACATGGCAATATGATGATAGGACTTAAAACTTTGTAGTCAATTGAGTTATTAGTTTTGTGTATACAGCAAACTAATGCACCATGACATAAGTTAGGATAAACACCTGTTACTATAGATGTATTAATAATATTAGTGATAGATTTTAAAGATTTTAGTAATATAAGTAGTATCATTTATTGACAACTCAAACAAAAATGTCCTGTCTTCGGTGACCCAACCTTATCGTTGATATCTATCTCACCGGTATTGGTTCCTCCGCCTTATCTATTTTTGATTTCCTAACGCCAGAGCTTGCCTTTGACGTGTTTCGGTTTGGTATATCCAGGATAGGGAAGCTGGTAAACTTACTTTTGCTCAATCCCCAACATCACGGATTCAGGTTAGCGACGCAACATTGCCAGCTTTGGTGTCGCAAGGCGGTTGAATTTCTTATCATCAAGAAATCTGTCTGCTTGTTTGCCTTTTAATGTCATAATAAAATAAAATAATTAAAAATAAATGCGGTACAACGGACAACAATAAAAAGCAGTGAAAGTTATTTCCTGTTCGTTAACAATATTATGTACTTTGTTTAGCCACCTCACTTTCGCACGACATGCTCTGTTGCATTTAACCGTCACACACACTTTTGTGCAGACATTTATGTAATGAACACCTAAAGGTTGGCATTTCTGGATGTGAGCGAGGTTAACTAGAATTTGCGTAATATGTTCCATATGAATCACTTTTTACTTTTAAACACGTCTGGTACAATTGATTCAGTAAATTAATTTAATCATAATACTAAACTTTATCAAGATGAAAGTCATGTACATCGTTTATGTTACACTTATAGTACTTCACGCTGGGGACTTAATTCTTGAAGTTGTTGATCAGTATGTATACCTAGATCAAACTGTTCATTTTGGTAAATCCATATTCAAGAAAGAAATCGATCGCCGAAACTTACTCGGATGGGCAGCATTAGGGAACCTAAAGGGTATCTTCTTGTCCAAATCACCGCTGAGCCTATAGTCGACAATATTCGACTAATATGTGTTAGCGATAATGAAGTAAGGGACTGAGACTTGGTCGTTAAATATGGGCCTCTTTAATAAGCTCCGAGATGAGAAGCATGCTATGGAGAGAGCTAGGCTCGTTGTTTCTCTGCGAGAAATGATCCATAATTCGGTGATCCGCAAGAATACGAGAGTAACCCACATAGTCTACAGAGTCAGCAAGCTGAAGTGGAAATAGTAAATGAATATGTATGAAGTGGAAATAGTGCATGAAGTTGAAATAGTGGGTAGGCCACATTTCTCGCAGATCCGATAACCGCTGGGTAAGAATGGTTCTTGAGTATCAGCCCCGCACAAGAGACGTAGTGTTGGATGACCTCCCCGTTGGATGACCCGGTGCACTGATGATCTAGCTAAAGTCGCGGGGAGACGCTGGATACAAGCGGCTGGAGACCGTGACTCGTGGCGCTATTTTGGCGAGGTCTGTTGTAACGAAGTGAATCGTTACATAAATAAAGTAAATAGCATCCCAATAATTAATAAATATTCCCTTATTAAATCGTTGCCATAATGGTAATAGGAAATAAATGATAAGTGCTCGCACAGCAATATCTGTATATTAGCATAGGAATTAGTTCATTAAATCGATGACTAACTAGACTCGATAATAGCGTAAGTCGCAACCTCTATGAGCAAATAGCCCAACCATTTCATTAGCTAGTGGACAAAGTTTCCTAATGACGAATAAAGGAAATTCTCTTAGATTTTATACCCATTGACGGTGTTTGGAATGTTCTCAACTATTCGAGAATTTTCAGATATTTTTTTTAATTTATTTATCAACTCTTAAACCAAATTACATTTCAGTAAAATTGTCTGTAAACTTTTGTAGTTAGTCTCGACAATTTTGTACTCGTACGACAATGAACCCTCAATACTAACTGATCTATATCTGTATATTATAAAACAAAGTCCCCCGCCGCATCTGTCTGTCTGTTCGCGATTTACTCGAATAGTACTGAACTGATTTTCATTCGGTTTTCAATAATAGATAGAACAATTTTTAAGGAAGGTTTTCATCATCATCATCATCATCATTATCATCATTTCAGCCATAGGACGTCCACTGCTGAACATAGGCCTCCCCCTTTGACTTCCACTTGGACGGATGGAAGCGGCCTGCATCCAGCGAGACTCATAAGATCGTCTGTCCATCTCGTGGGTGGCCGACCTATGCTTCGCTTACCGGTACGTGGTCTCCACTCGAGAAATTTTCTTCCCCAACGGCCATCAGTTCTCCGCGCTATGTGCCCTGCCCACTGCCACTTTAGCTTGCTAACCCGGCTGGCTATGTCGGTGACTTTCGTTCGCCTGCGGATCTCCTCATTACTGAATTAATCTCGCAGGGAAACCCCGAGCATAGCCCGCTCCATAGCTCGCTGTGCAACCTTGAGCTTGTTTATCAGGCCCAAAGTAAGAGACCACGTCTCGGTGCCGTAGGTCATCACTGGTAACACACACTGGCTAAAGACTTTTGTTTTTAGACACTGAGGTATTTCGGACGTGTTTTTAGTGTATAGTAATTTTATGTTTTGTATGAATCAACGATATTACACTGATATTAGTTCAATATGTCGGCAAAAAATAAGCCGTTCGGGAGCTTTCCTCGAAAACGCTTTTAAGTTTTAACAAAACAATGTATGGTAGAATTTTCCCTCTTCAATAGATCTCAAAAAAGGAAGCGGTGGTATATTTCTATCTATAAAGAATAACCCACAATAACCGTTTTTTGCGTTTGCTTAAAACAGTAAAATGAAGGGCTAATTTAGAACATATATTTAACAACACAGTGTTAACCCTTAATCAAATAAATCTGTTAGATACGTTATGCGTGTAATTTAGATCAAAATTACCTTTTACACTATCAGAAAAACAACTAATGAATTGTCAACAAGTTAAAATCTCCGGGCGCAAAATTAAATATCGTTTAAGCGTAGCAAAGACATGCGCGCTTACTGCTTTCCCCCCTTAACTTGAATAACCGAAGCGAAGCGAGGGCGGGCAGCTAGTTTACTATAAAATGATTCAATTAAATTCAAAATGAAATTAAAATGTATAAATAGAACCCTAAGCGACGCTGAAGTTGACGCCTGAGTTTAATTAGAAAACGGAGTTAATAAAGTTTAGATACAGTACGTGTAGTGATAACCCGACAATTTGGTGAGTTTTTATGTATTTTCTGTGCAATCGCTAATTGAACATTTCTTAACAGCCATAAACAAGTGATTAGGAGCATAGCAAACGAAGATTAAGCTTTTCGACTTATTTGTATTGCAATTAATATTTATGTGCACACGCTAAGTTTGTTCTTTTTGACTATTTTGTGTTACTAAAGTTACTAGTGTGCATATTTTGACCGATATTGCTAAACACCTGCTCGCCAACACCAAAGACATGTTAATAGTCTAGATTAAACAGCTATATAAATATCTGATACGGTGGTAGCCAATTGTGGTAGTCACATGACCACGACATGTTCAATATTTTTGTATATTGCTAGATTATAAGAAAATTTGACAGTTGTATTAAACGATTTTTTTTACAACCAATTCTTTGAATTGGGTTAAAAACTTAGTTCTCGAATTGTTTCCTGTCTTCCCGATCAACCAGTGTCTCTAGACAAATGGCAAACGTTTCCTATCTATTCTATTCTAACAAATATTAACGCCTTAGCAATATCGTTCATCAGTTGGTAGCCAAATGTACTACGAGATAGCGAACGCTTATTCTATTCAATCGCTACCAAAGTTGTTTATGTTTCTGAATTTCATTCCCTTCATTCCGTTCTCAAACGTCATTTTAAAGTGTAGCGCGCGAGTTTTATGGTGATTTGGGAAAAGTTGAGATAGTTTGTCTTCTATTTTTATCTATTTTTATTGTATCTTTTTCTATTTTATTCTTTTTTGTGTCTAGCGGTTCAGTTGTTGGACTTGAATGCTAGAGGTCCCGGGTTCGAGTCCCGGGTCGGGCAACAAAAATAAAATTGGATTTTTCCAATTAAAAAAAACATTGCTCCGGATTGGAAATGTGCCCGGTTGGCGATTGGCTTGCCACCTATATCATTGTGGGACTTAGTGTCTTCGGCTAGTCGTGGGTGCCCTGGTTGTGCCTCTGCCTACCTCTTCGGGGATATGGGCGTGAAGATACTTTTTAAAAAACGCTAGAATATTATAGTAATTATATTACTTAAAGCATTAGAAGAGTATAGAGCAACCAAAAACACATAGCAATTTCCAATTCTTTTACATTATATGGAAAGGTACCAATACTTTCCTACATTTATTTAAAAAGCCCTTTCATTCTAATAAGAAACTACCAAACAATAAACAATGACATCACCCAGTCACCAAGCCCATATCGTAGTTTATGTTTATGTTAGAGGCTTCGAGACCTATTGAGACCCCAGCAAGGTCTTCAAGGACGAATTAAAAGTGTGAGGATGTGGAATGAACTCGCTAATATATTTAATTATCTTGGTGGTGGCTTTAAAAAATCACCAAAACATACAATAACAATCACATAAACACACTTTAACTTCCACACAGCTGTCAGCTGATCAAAATATTCGCCATTTTGTAGCGATAACTTCAAGTGTTTGGCGTCCGCCTATTGTCGTTCGCTTCTAGTAGAATTCGTTTGTCAAACCGGCCACTTGGCTACGGTTAACGATAAAATGAATGAAGTATTCTGACGTTTCGTAAAATCGTTTAGACTACAATAACATTTGGCTACCAATTAAAAACTCTATTTGTCGGATCAAATTACATATCGTATACTTATGTCAATCCCATACAATGAGAATTCAATTCTATTCCATTACAATAGCGTTTGTGCCATTTGTCTAAAGGTCCAGTTCTCATGCTCAAAGGCTGACATGAGCAGGGTACACTATGTCGAGTAATAGATGTCCTCCGGCTGATGATGACTAAACTATCGATAATAGAAAATCGACTTTCTTGGAGTTGATCGTTGTCATCAATGTATGCCTATACTCTTGCTGTTTCAGGCGGAACATTCACAACAGTAATAACTGCCTGGCCAAACATCGCAGACCGCAGTTTCTTCGCAAACGTTGTAAGAATTTTGACATACCTCACGTGGTGGGTGTTAGTGACAAGAATTTCAGGTGTATTAGCAATTGTGATATCTACCTTAATTGCTATTAATCATCAGTACAAGAATATGCAGAGCTATTTTATGAGTCTTAATGACATATTCAATGATAAATTGTTAGATAGATATGAAAAAGAAAAAAAATATGAACAATCTCTTAAAATTGGCATAAGGTTACACGGTGAAACATTACGGTGAGTCTAATACTTTGATATTAAGACTTTACTTATAAGTTTTTATTCATAAAATTTTCGTATACTGTACTGCCCATTTAGGCTGGATTTCACCTTGAAGTTTGGTCAACGAAAAACGTGTTCAATTGTCAAGAAGAATTGTTTACCCTGTGTTGGTCCGGGCTCCTTTGTAGAACAGACCATCTTCCTTTCTTGTCAGGCAGCTCGTAAAAGGTGAGCATAGGCTCACCGTCACTAACACCGTGACATCTGAATAGGTGGTAGAGTTTAGTAGCGACTCGCCCGGATTGGTACCACCGCTTTACCTATTCCTGCCGCCATAACGTCATGACATGTTCCGGTTTGGAGGGTAAGGTAGCCGGTAAACTTACTTTTGCTCGAGGCCTAACATCCCGGCCTCAGGTTGGCAACGCACCATTACCACTCTTGGTGTCTCTAGGCG
Source organism: Calephelis nemesis (assembly GCA_002245505.1). NCBI lineage: Eukaryota > Metazoa > Arthropoda > Insecta > Lepidoptera > Riodinidae > Calephelis > Calephelis nemesis. The sequence goes on from NJDD01005628.1 coordinate 37,758, forward strand.
GCGTGAATTTCTTAACATCAGGAAATCCGTCTGCTTGTTTGCCTTCTAATATCATAAAAAAAAGAATATCAATACCGCCAAAGAAGTATTGGTTATCATAAATATTTTATTACTAAACTGGCATGGCGATTTAATTTTCATGAGATGAAGAGAAGAATTTTGTCATATTTTATTGAATCAGACGTTACTTTGCGGAAATCCATTTAAATTCCATTCGCCATCTTTATTTTGCTAATTTCGCGGAAGCAGTGTTACTATTGTGGCAAATAATCCCCCAAATAACACAAAATATGACAAGCCTAATTAACGTTTCCTTCACCCACCTCCGCGACTATAACACGAATAAAGGAAGAGCTCGGGAAACAATGTAAATTGTTATGTTCTTCACATGTGACAACCCTACCTAAAGCTCTCATTTCCCACCTCCGCGACAAGATCACACATAGAGTCCGAACACGGGAAACAAAACCACTTCAGAATCAGAATCAGAATCAGAATAATCTTTAATCACATGAACCATACAAGTGGTATTTGTGCGCGTCGACACTTTTTAAACTTGTCACGTCCTTTAAAAACTTTGTCGAAGAACTCACCACAGATAACACCAAATTGCACTCGACGTACGTTTCGCCTCAACACCGAGGCATCCTCAGGAAATCGACCGTACTGTACGAACTACGACACACGAGTGACTTGTCACAGCTTCGATTACGCGCTTATATAGACCAAACGCCCAAATATCAATTATTCGTAATCGCTCCACGAATCGATTGTGGAATACTCGATTGCTGATAAAAATTAGTAATAGTTGCGAATTCGATATATTTATTTGTTCACTAGCTTCCGCCCGCGACTCCGTCCGCGCGGATGTCGGTCTTCGTGTGATAAAACTGAAAAATTAAGATTTTTTCTACGTATTTTTCCAGGACAAAAAGTATCCCATGTTATGCCCAAGATAATAAAGTATATTTATACCAAGTTTAATCGAAATCGAACCGTTAGTTTTCACGTGATGCCTGAACATACAGACAGACAGACAATTTTTTTTATCACATGTATTTTGGCTTTGGTATCGATCCAGTAATTTATTTTTGCAATATTTTCAATGTACAGAATTGACCTTTCTACAGATTTATTATATGAATAGATATTATGTACAGATTCAACAATGTTATTTCTCCAGGTTGTTGACGCTGCCGTATAAAGATTCTTTCATTAAATTTATACTCTCTTCCGAAGGCACATTTGAGAATAAACTTTCTACATTCAAAGAAACTAAACTACACCGATCCGGTGAAACTATGTTTTTGATCCTGTGGACAAGATGTTTATTATTCTTTATGCTACGGGTGTGGGTTGATTTTTTTTGAATGACATTGTTTAAAGATATAAACCACACGTTGGTGCACCAATATAAGAAATAACTGGATGTACTGGACAACCATCGTTGTGAATCTTTGGCAAACCGTACAGAAGGGGTGGACGAGGGTTCATTTCAATTACTCTTTGTTGGGATCAATTTGTTGAAAAAATGTTACGCGAAGTTTAGTCAATAAACGCCTAATCATCGCAGAAAACTTTTTGGTTGGATCAACCAGTATCACATCATCAACATTGTTCTAATAGTCCTCATGTTTCAATATAACTATTGCATTTCCTTTGTCTGCTTTTGAAAGGGTTAAATAACTATCGGTAATCCTGTTTTGATGACTTAATTATACCTAGTTCTGAATTGAATATACGAGGAAAAGAAAGCTTTCCAATGTTTTGCTTTTTAATAATTTTATCCTTTTTATTTAAAACAATCGCTATCTCTGCATCAACTGCCATATTTTCCAATCATTTTTGAATCAATTTTGTAACTGGATTATACTTTACGCCTTTCTCCAAAATTGCTTCATTTCATGTTCTGGAAACTAGACGTCTGTAAGATTTGTAACTCTTGGATAAAATGTTTGTGGACAATGAATATTTTGAGAACTATTATCGTTATGGATATGTGAGGAGTTTCGCTTTGGAGACTAAAGTTTTCTTGATCGATTTAAATAGCTGCGATGCGTTTCAAAAGAGGCGTAATCTCTAGTTGTTTGGTCCAATAGATCAAACTCAACGTTGTGAAAAGAAAAAGATAGTTCGGAATATAGGAATTTAGGTGAATTTTCAAATTATCTCTAACTGTAAACCAATGACGTGATTCCTCATTTAACCAAGTTCTTAGAGCCGATTTCAACTGATAGTAATAATAAACCAAATAACTCACCAAGCCCTCCGTGTCCTCATCTACTCGCGCAGTGGAAGTTTTGTATGAGGCAATGAGGTGATAGGAATAGGAATATATATAATTAAAAAAAGAATGGCCCTGGTACGGTGTTAATCTGCTCCGAAGGTCTTGTACACGGCGGATCCACAGCGTGTATTCACAATAAAGTTGCCCGATACAACGATTAATGAAGTTATATCCCGTTTAACAAGATCACGTCCGACAAGTTGCCACGATATCCATGTACACCGAATTATAAAACTATTGTCCGAATAACATTAACGTTCACCCGACGCGAATTAATTACACAATTGTATGCCATGTAATTGGTAATCACACCGATGTGACATTAGATAAATTCAGATTCAATTTTACAAGAAGCAACCGATCGCCCTTATCCACCAGCTGATCCAAATTACATGGCGCGTAATGACAATATAATAACGTTAGACATCTGGCAGTGAGCGTGTGCATTTGCTATTCATTGCCAGTGCAAAATATGCCAAACAGTCACCCACCCGGACAGGTCCTAAACCTGTCCTTTACCGAATCGTAACCTCTAATCCACCGGTAACCGTGAGAGGGTCGGTACCGCTCTCCTTAGGACTCTCTCCAGGGAACAAATTAATAATCCAACCGCACCTCCACCGTAAAGAGGGTAAATTTACATTCTTGACAATACGAGATCACCAACCTGAGGAGGGTTGGTCTTGTCCGATCCGAGCGAGTTTGTTGATGAAAATCTGGCTTAAAATTACTGTAAATACTTTTAAACTGGCATGGACGCAATGCATAAAATGGGCTAATGAAAAACAAGTTTTGGTGAGTGAGCACGGTGGCTCAGATTTAGATAGATTTTTGTCAGAGCTTCCTCAAAACGAAAATCTTCCTTACAATACAATTTTAATCTATTAAGCAGTAGTTTTAACATTGTGTAATCCTGAATATACTGTGGGCACCCTTTAGCCAAACGAGTTCTAAAATCCATAGCAGTATCTAAATACCGATTCTGCGTATTATCGCCAATGGGTTTGGAAATTATTGATTAATAAAGAAAATAACTCTCTAGACCCAGTTCATTGGATAAAAAAGTTGATTTTATTTGGTAAAGAATGAAATCGGCGGGTAACAATTTATTTATTCCTCTTTGTGGAAAGCCTCGGTCACCTTCTGTGGCATTATAGCAGGTTGGGTGAAAAAAAGTATTAAAATACGCTGGAAGTGACGCTTCATTAGGTGGTTTTAGATCTGCTGTAGCTTCAAAAAGCTGGTTTGACAGTTATTCTGTTGACGAAATTATGTCTAGAGGCAACGATTGGAGACACAGACTAGAGAACTACACGTTCAGACCGCCATCTGCGGAAGATTGGCGTTTAACCGTATGCTAGAATTGAACATAACATCTAACATTTTTATTTCTTTTTTTAATTGCAAGTAAGCTGAAGAAGCTGAGAAGTTATCTATACAGCCAAGTTTTAAAATGAAAAAAGCAAACAGGCTATGCCACGTTATTAATAATTTCAATGTATCTTTTATAACAAAAAAATCAACAAATTCATTCAAATTTTATTTATTTTCTGTCAAAGACATTTTAATAACACAACACATAATTGTAAATGTAACATGATACCGAGTTGCTCCGCACACCCGAGTTTTCCATGACCTGAAAATAAAATTGAATTAACGAACGCTCTTTGAGAAAGTCAAAATTAGGACATTGGAGGACTCAGTATCTTCTATCTTTCACCATCGAGCATTACGTCAAAATTAAGAGATATGTGTGTGCACATCACATTGATGTTTAGCACCTTGTAATTCTGAAGACATTTCTTACCACCTACTACACTTTCGTAGAACCAGTTATAACAGTAGTAATACCTAATGCATTCCAAATCTGGGACTTTACAACAAAAGATCGTAGTTATTACTTGCTGTCGGTAACGCGTCTGTGGGATCCCTCGTGTCACAACTAACTGAAGATCTAAGTAACACAATGTGACAGATGGAAAGCCTATCGGCAACCGGGCACATGTTGAGTCCCGGGCAACGTTGCTTTTATTTTTTAAATTGAACACATATTATACACATATTGATATACTCGAATCTTACTCCAGACCGCTAGACCACAGAGGCGACAGCGTACGAATGCGAGTATCAAGTAAGAATTATGCACAACAATTCAACAAAACTTATACCTACATACCAACTTATCATTTAAGTATCAACAATTTTATTGAAACAGTAGTAAATGATCAATGTCTTGTTTTCGTGAAGTGAAGTAGCCGCCTCATCATCTAAAAATATGTCAGTCTTTTAACTAAATGATAATCATAAATATGTTTACAACATTTGCTAACTCCCACGGGAAGGGAAGAATGTGTACATGTAATTATTATACTATCTGTAGTAGTAGTTTTTTAAATGTAATTACCTGTCGCCTCTGTGGTCGAGCGGTCCGGGTGTTGGACTTGACTGCTTGAAGTCTCGGGTTCGAATCCCGGGTCGGCTAACAAAAAGAAAATAGGATTTTTTCAATTTTCTAATAAAAAAAATGTTGGTCGGGATTGGAAACGTGCCCGGTTGGCGATAGGCATGCCACCTATCACATTAGGGGACTTAGTATCTTCGGCTAGTCGTGGGTGCCCTGGTTGTACCTCTGCCTACCTCTTCGGGGATATGGGCGTGAAGATACTTTTTTTTTAATTACCTGTTTCTTGTGGTTCTACGGTAGAAGTCTGATGCCCGGAACGAGTTTTCAGGTTTATACCAAACTATTCCAAGAGGTTATAAAGCACAATTTTTATGAGGCGGTTAATAAAATACTTAACAAAACGAGAACAAAGAGATTTTTTTTGAGAATTTTTTTTTTGAAAATTGAAGAAAATTTAACAAATCTTGACATTTAGATGAACTATTTGGTTTTTTGTTTGTATTTTTTGGTTTTACAATGACGGCTTACGTCGCGTGGAAAAATAGCACTGTCAACTAAAAGGTTGATTTTTTTTTATTTACATTACATGGCGTGATTGGAGATCACAAACTACTTTTATGAGCTTTTAAACGTGTTTACCGCAAATAAATTGAGAATTTGAAAACGTCAAATCCTGTAACGCGTCTTTTGATAATGTTTTTGTAAAAAGTTTTCATACAATGTGCAACTTACAATATTATGACGACTATTTCTGTAAATGTACTAAAGTATAAAACATTAATTTGATTTTTCTTATCAAAATATGTTTGGAACATTGTGTGTGTCATATTTTACTTTACTCTTAATTTGCTTCATTAAAAAAAAAACAATAATAATATATACAATAATAAAAAACAATAATATAATAATGTAACGTTATTACTATCATGTGGCATACAACATCATCCAGCACTCACGTTGACGTTGTTACCATCACCAGGCGAACAATCAAACATGTCCCTCATGAATAATATTACATGAGAGACATGCTTCAAATTTACGCTCAAGTTAGGTATTTAATAGAGACGTTTTACTTAAAATTAAAACGTATCTTAAATTGCTTACCTAAATTTGAATCTTATAAACTTTATTTCTGCACGGTGTCAACAAAGATTTCAATGAGTCAAAAATGAAAGACAGTTAGCCCCTGCTGGTGGTGGTGGGGCAGAGAGACAGAGACGGCAATATAAGATAAAACGTAGTGCGGGTAAGGGATGATCATTCCATGTTCATCAGTTCATTCTCTCTCATGTTTTATTAGGCCTCAAATTTTGGTAAGTAACTTATATAATAAACGTTTTAATTTTAGGTAAAACATCTCTATTGTTGCAACCGTTCATGCGTGATGCGACCGAGAGAAATAAAGTTTCAATTTTATAAGTAAACCTAGATTGTTACATTTCAGATGCGTAAAAACTTGTGCTGTAACATTTGGCATCATATTCAGTGGACAAATTTTGATAAATTCTGCTGTTTTGTGTATGCTAATGCTCCAAATGGTGGTAGGTACCTGCATATTTTGTTAAATAAATGATAGTTGTTACGAATGTGGAAGAAGATAGACAGGTCTGCTAAGATGCGAAAATTAATATTTAACAATAAACACGTGACAGAACTTATGACCCGAATAAGTTTAATTTCAAAAGTTTGTAAGAATAGATTGATGTTTTTTTTTACGCACAAACTACTGTAAAGATTTAGACAAAACTTTATGAGAAAATAGTTTTCACATCAGAGTAACACATCAACCGTTGCAATATATAAAAAAAGTAAATTGTGGAAGCTAGTTGTTAATGATGCCTACCATAATCAGTTCATATTATTTATATCTTTGAATGAATTAATTGTTGTCCAAATAAATAAATTCAAAACTGTTTTAATAATGGCCAGTGAAAACATAGCTAGAAGAATAGATACAGCCGCATTGATACGAGTATAGCTGTGGTCGGTCGGTCATCATAGTTCGATAACCGTGACATTGCGTGAGCTTATATCACATTAGCGTCCTTAACCTTCACATGTCATATTACTGAGATATTTATTATAATATTATATCATAACTTTTAAAGGGCTAAACAGATTGGGTTGAAAATTTATATAGGAATTTCAATAGTTTTCTGTACAATTTAAAAACAATAGGACCCAGTAGGTGGAGCTGCCATCGGTATATCACTTACATTATAATTTAAAAGAAGAAATATTTGATTAAGTGTATTTTTTTTTTGTTTTTTTTTACTAATTTGTTGCTAATCTCGCGATTTTATGCAACTTCACCGAGCTTTAATTTTTTTTTTGTATTTAATAGGCTCCGAAACTACTAGACTAATTTGATAAAATATTTTACATTTAGAAACAGATATGAAGACTACAATACTTCTACGAAAAATAAGAAATTTTTCACCCATGCGGAGCCGGAGCGGGCTGCTAGTATGTAATGAAAATATTGGCTTTTTATGTCTGGTGGCTTGAGCAGGCTCGTCAGTCATACCAGCTCGTATTGTAGTAATGAATAGACTAATAGGCGATGGTATCACAGCACTCCTAAAATTGTATTGTGCAAAAACAGATCTTATGCTTTTAGTATGTGCACAATAATGGTAACAAGTAAAATATATGTTATTAACTTTTCCTAGCTGCTAGAGAGGCAGGCACTCTAGTATTCAGAGCCTGTATATTAGTAAACAACTGCCTGTTTCTTGAATGCCTAATTTCTGTATTCAAAAAACGAGTCGTTGTGTTTACGAAAGGAAGTTTTTGTACGAATTGCAACCTCTTAGATGTCAGTCCATAAATGTATTCGTTCATTGCAGATAGTTAACTCTACATTTTGTGGAACTAGAAGTTAACGCCTAGCTACTTTTAGATAAACTACGGATAGTTCTTACTTACAGATAACACTTAGCTCTATATAGAAACTGGCTATTTTTTACTGTTATCAGAAGCAAGTAAATGTAAATTTTCTTTTCTTTTATACAGAACTCAGAACATACTCTTATGAACGCTATTTCAACATTAGTAACAATGACAGCAGTTTTGGTGTCACCTGCCTTTCTTATGTTAAATGCCGGGGATATTACTGAGGAGGTAGGTACAATTAACATAATATTGATATGATTTCTTATAGCGGATGCACACTCTCGCCAAGACATCACGAGACCCACTAACTCTGAGTTTGAGAATATAGATGGTAAGGCTTGCTAGCCTAGGCCTGTCTGACCTGACCCCAAAAATAGTAAATTCAAGCGCTATGTGTGCCAGTCAATGATACTTATGTATAGCATGTAATCATATTTGAATAAATGACAGTTTTTAATAAATAGTACTATAAGTTTAATGAACATCTAGACTTGCTAATACAGACATATGATCGTCACACAAACGACCAAGCCTAGCGGTTGATTGGTGGAGATAAGAAACGCTAACCACTTGGTCAACGAGGCAGTCGAAGTGACCTATTTTGGCCATCTACGCAAAATCCGGAATTAGTGTAACACATGAATTTTGTGAGCGTATTTAGTTTACGAGACTTGATGAATTATTTTCTGGAATAATTATATAAACAATTACAATCATTTATTTCATTTTGGAATAATAGGAACATCATAATTCATGAATGTAAATAAAACATTTTTTGTGTATAATGTAATAGCATTAAATGGAATAGTCAGTGATATAGTTCAATAGCGGCAGAAATTTCATTTCCGACCTTTCCTTTGTATATTGTCCTTGAGTATGTACTACTAGCATAGTTTGAAAGGGACGGCCAAAGTAAAAGGTGTAAGTACTTTTTAAACATTATTGACAAATTGTAATATTTACTTTGAAAAACATTCCTTTAGAACAGTCCGCAAAAATGCTTCACTTGTGGTCACGCTATGCCTGCGAAGCCTGCAGCCTGCGAATGCGACTGCGCGTGGGAACCAGTTCTATATTGTTTCCATTAAAACCATGCATGTTGTATTTTGCGTTTGACAAAAAATATAAATTGATTTTTTGTATTATCAAATTACTTCATAGATAGAAAGTCTTATCGATTCCAAGTCGTTTCTCAAAATTTGGCTGATTGTTTAAGTATTCATGTATATATCGGATGAGGTTTCTTGGGCGAGACATAGCAAGTGCTCGTGAGTAAGAGTGTACAGCCGCCATTTGAGTTGACACAATGATATGAAAAAAAAAAAACAATTCGATATACCTCATCAGTCTAATTATCATAATGTTGTTGTAAGTACACAAGTATTCTAAATTATCTCAGAAAAGAAAGTCTTAAAGGGTTCTGTGCACAAAACATTTAACAATAATATTAACAGATTTCATATATAATATTTCCACAGTGGTCCATAGCAACAGGACATCGACGCACCAGTAACATTATAGTTGTCTAGAGACCACGGCCGTCACATTGGTTTATTACTCGAAGGCTGTCTCTTACCACCAGAAGAGCCGTGTGCTTCTTGCTGTTTTATCTCATAAAAATGTATAAATATCAAACTATTATTACTAAAATATTTTATAACAAATTTGTATACTTACAATATCGTGATGTTTTTAACTGTCCAAATCAAAGTGATTTTATGTTTTTTTGAACATTTTGATTACTTTAAAAGCTCATATCAATTTGACTGCACGGTATAAATATTAGGTTCATAGGTATAATGATTACATTTTTCCGATACATAATTTCTTTACTAGAATTATATTATCAGGTACGTACCCAATTAAATTTTAGCCCCTTGCGTAGTATGATTTTAAATGTCAATCCTAGCATATATTTCTAACTTAAAATTGTAACTTTCACTTGTATTGCACGAACAAGCAGTTGGATTTCTTGATGATAAATTGATCACTTAATGGCGGTAGTTGACATTTATGTTGCCAATAATATAAGATTGAGATATCGGCGTTTGTTTCCTCTAGCACTACTAGAAATGTTTCAAAAATAGCAAATCGAATATTTTCAGTTATAATTATAAAAAATCCGATTCGTCGTTTTCAAATTCAAATTCAAATTCAAAATATTTTTATTTCGTAGGTAAGGCATCTTACTCTTAAAACACGTCAATGTTACTTACCCAAATAAAATTATCCATAAACAAACCTACATCACAAAAAACTTAACAATATTTATAATTTAAACATATTATATTATTGACTTATTGACATATTGACTACTCACTACAGTACAGTATACAGTGGGTACATAAAAATAAAGCTACCGACTTTATATTTATGTACCCTATCCATAAAGTAACATATATAAACATTGTTTCCCCAAAAATTAGGGAGAAATATGTAAATTACCAATGTCAACGAAAATCACAGGGTAAGAGTACAAATAACCTGTTAATGTTAGAAGATAATTAATTTATGTCAAAAACATAATGAATTAATGTCAATGTGTCAGTTAATTGTAAATACATGTTTGCTATTTAAAGTAATTAAAATAACACAGAAACTTCAAAAACTTCAAAAACTTTTTTTTTTTTTTTGTTGATATTATAAATAAAACTTCAAATAAAATCCAATCATAAAATGTCAACAATAAAATAAAAAATAAAATATAAAAAAAAATTACAAGTATGTAGTCAAAAAGATTGTAATAAAATTAATATCCTTCTTAGCCTAGTCCCAAGGTGTTTTTTCCTCTAGATATTGTGAAATGCTATAATAACCTTTTTTACACAATTTTCTTTTTATAACAAGTTTAAATTGTTTTAAAGGCAGTGATTGTATGTCTTTTGGGACCTTATTATAAAAGCGTATTGACTGCCCTTTAAAAGAATTGCTAATTTTATGTAGTCTACTATAATAAGGAATCAATTTATCTTTGTTGCGTGTGTTTAAATTATGAACGTTACTATTTTTTTTTTTAAATAATTTAAATTTCTTTTTACAAATATCAAGTTTGCAAAAATGTACTGTGAAGGCAACGTTAATATGGTTATTACTTTAAATTTATCCTTCAAAGATATCCTCGGTCCAAGTTTGTAAATGGCGCGAACGGTGCGTTTTTGTAATATAAAAATAGAGTTCACATCTGCAGCATTCCCCCAAAGTAAGATTCCATACGTCATTAAACTATGGAAGTAGCTAAAATAGACCAATCTGGCAGTTTCTACGTCTGATACCTGACGAATCTTTCTTATGGCATACGCTGCAGAAGCGAGCTTATTAGTTAATTTGGAAACATTGTAGTTTATAGCACTTGACATTTTTTAAAAAGGATTAATTTATATAAATCTAAAAAAAATGTTTTTATATCTAACTAACCTAACCAGTGAGATTTGTGAATGTGAAACCCTAGTTTCTTTAAAAAAACAATTAAAAGAACTTTTTTTTAGAGTTATTTAGCTTTATTCGTGTAGATAGTTATATTTCGGCATGTATTATGTTTAGTATGTAATTGTATTTAGTATGTAGTAATTTTTTTGTATAGTTTTGTTCACCAGGTCTACATATTCCATTTATTGTTTTCCTTTAACGGGTTGGTTGGAAGAAATTTCATTAATTTGAGATAAGCTCGCCCGTTGTACTTATGTTTATTTAAGTCTTAAGTTTTTCTGTTTTTTTTGTTGTGTACAATTAAGAGTTAATAATAATAATAAAGAGTTATTTATTTATTTATTTATTTATTTTAATCTTTATTGTACACCATATTTCCATATGTTATACAAAAGGCGAGCTTAATGCGCTAACATTCTCTGCCAGCCAACCTTTGGACCAACAGAAAAACAACAATAATACAACAACAACAACAATAATAACAGAGTTAATAACCTAAAAAGTAGAAAATGTTTTCTATAACTTCAAATAAAAAAGTTCAGTGATTGATATAAAAAAACCTTTTATAGTTAAAACATATTTTAAAATTAATTTTACTGTACCTCATATATAAAACCAACTAAGTAATAAAGTACTTGCAACAATTAAAACCTACCACCCACGTTTCCAACGATAAAATTACTCAATTTTCATTGAATGACATTGTATGTCTTGGTAGTGCTTTTAGCAGAGATGGGAGGTGCCGTGGAATTAGAAAGAAGAGTGTGTGCAGGAAACGGGGTGAGTGGAGCGCTGGCCGAATCAAGGTGCTAGAATCGCTTTGCACCATTATGTGTTTATCCCAAATTTATTGTATGGAAGCGAGATTTGAAATTATCAGAAAAAGTATAGCAGGAGAATCATAGTAAAGGTCAAAATAAGATCGCTACGAACAATGCGGTGTAACGCTCGCTGATCACTTTCTAAAAAAAGAAATCCGAAATAGAGTGGAATCGAAAGAAAATGTTGTTGTTATAATGAGAAAAGTATGTTTTGCTGGTTCGGTCATGTAGTAAGACTGACAGATGAAAGATTGACAAAGCATACATATATACGAATGTGGATGAATGTAGGTACCCAGGAATTCCACGATCAAATCGCTCGGATTTTTTCCGAAACTGGTGTCAAGAGCACTAAACCGGCGTGTTTGTATGAAAATGGTAATGAATATGGAGGATACCAGACTGGTGTGAAAGGATCGTGAGATTTACCATGACTCTACCAGCAGTGCCAGACGGTACAGCCAAGGGGAAAAATGGATGTTACGATAGAAAACGTTAATTACAAGCAAAATTAGAAAATAGTGATTTTTGGTTACAATTTGAAGCCGCGGGATATACGTGGAAGTATAATATCAGTAATTACGTTACAGGCAGGCTTGCTGTCATCAGCTATATATTTTTCTGGATGGTACCACTGTCAAGGTGATGTTTCTATTAAAGTCAGGAAGTTGATTATAATTGCCATGACTGAAAGTCAGGTAAGCTGTTTTTTTTTTTAAATTTACTATAGATTCTTTTGTCTTCGGCCTCTCTAATAGATGGTAGAGGGTTATATGACCATTTGGTTGAGTGTCCATGTAAACGTCATGTTTTTCATTGGCCGATAGTTTTATCTGCCCAATAGAATATAAGATCGACGAATTACAAATTGTTGTGTTTAAGTTGGTCATTAAAAATTTTTCTATAGGTCTCGGTTGTCTCTTACGTTCAAGAGATCTCTGTGCGTGTTCGCTGTCTATCTATTGGCCTACAACCTCACATTTTGCAGTGGTTGTATGTAATAAACGAGGTAGTCGTGGGTTTCGAGTAACTATAACAGGAACTCCCATACTAACTTCCGCTTCAAGCAGCACTGACTGCGTTTCGCAGCATTTCTAAAAGCTGTAGTGACCTACCTGTTGCCGTAGTTTGTTTTTTTTTTATTATAATATTGATACATTTTAACTTAGAAACAGTATTTTTATAAATATTGCTATTTACGAATGATTTTTACAATCAAATTATAATAGAAGGATGTAATTAATGTAATAGTATTTATAGTTTTTTTTGTTTTGCTATGTCTTGGGAATAATTTTAGATCACTGACTTAGTATAATTATTTTTAATTGTTGAACTCGTATTAAATTTTCTGTAATACTTATTCAAATTAAGAAAATTATAAATGTATAAGTAAAAATACTATATAATTATTCGGTTTCATCTATTACATTATAAGTTGGCTAATTTTGATATTAGTTATTTATTATCTACTTTCAATTTGTTGTAGAATTTGCACACCAGTTGTGCTGGTGAAGTAGGTGAAAATGTAAAATAAATAACATAAAATTTTTCATGTACACCACTTCAAAGTAAATAAAGACATTGGACGCGAACAGACGAACTTACCCTATGTATCTACATAAATTACGTATTTCCGTCCGAATGTGATACATAGCATTTATTTTGAGGTAAAAATTAACATTTATTTTACACAAAAATTTTAGTTTAACACTTTGACTGTCCAAACATTACACGTAATGCACTGGGTAGGTGGCTCGATACGTCCGTTCATAACATTAAATGCACCCTGTAGTATATCGCGTTGATCATAATATCAAAACATAATTGAAGACTTAAAGGACGAAGGCGTTATGTCACAAAATCTTTATTTTGAGTAGCGTAAAGTTTAGCGCCTCAGAACAACACTTGGTCGACAGTCCGTACGTCCGTAACGTCCATGCATTACATTTAATACATATTTTGAATTAATGTATTGGATATTTGGTAACGGGAAAGTTAGTATATTATTAGGACAATCAAAGTGCGAAGTGTTGATATTAGTTTGTTTGTAGTGTATATACTGGGTAGTGTTAGTATAGTACCGAGGTACGGTCTGCCACAGGCGACAGCCTTTGTTGCTGGCGTTGTAGGGCACAGTCCAGTCGATCTAAATAATTGTCTCGGGCTCAGCACTCTGCTCTACCCACATAGTCTGGTGAAGTTGTGAAAACCGCGAGGTTAGAAACGTTAAAGACAAAAAATAATGTAACAGAACGTAGATCACTTGCAAAATCTCGTTAGATTGGTATAAATACCTAAGTTTCTTACAATTACCATAACATCAGTGCTCGCTATCATGTTTTTGTTAGAGGATCACCAGTGGACTAAAATTAGTAAATTAAATGTAAATAAACAGGTTGGCAAAGTAAGTAAAGTGGTTTCTTTAGACGGCGTGCATTTCGCACCATAGGTACTTCGGGTAAAACACCGGTGAAGGCAATAATTTTGAGTGAGAAAAATGAACTTCTCATTTACATGGCAGCATTGACGCCACTTGTAAACCTGAAACCTGTGCTGTTTTGGTATTGTTCACATTCCTACTGGTTTCGCTGTAATAAGCTACTATGAAAAATTACCCAAAACTAAAGAAATAAACTTTACTGACGACACAGTTATTATACAAATAAAACACATACATTTCTTTGTGAATAGTAAAGAACTGCGGTAAAATGATTGATATCCTCTTGAACCATAAACATATGAAAAGTAAAAAAGAGTAAAAATAATAATGAAAGTGTACCTACAAATTAAGCACAACCACGTGATGTCAACAAGCACAGAATTCAATCTCATGGTTGCCTATCTATGAAGCTATAGGTAACATATACATACATACATATCTTATACTTATGAGGTAGGCAGATAGTATCGAGTGCCAAATTTCATGATCCTTTCAGACCTGTCTGGCTTCCTCCACATTCATTATCCTTTTCATACAAAGACTACGATTTGATCAAAACTCAAACGATTTGATCGTGGCACGTCAAATTTGGTCTCCTCGGGTACCTACATCCATCTGCATTTGAATTTTATGTCTGTTTTGATAATCTTTTATCAGTCTATGTTTCATTTAAAATATCTTGATGTATTTACCGCAATTTGATATCTACACTCGGCGACCGCGCTAGGGTTGTCATGTTTGGCTTAAGCACAAAAACTAAGAGTGGCACTCGTATCCTGTCATTTGATTTGTTGTTGATGATGAACCATTGAGAACGGAAATAAAAACTCATGATTACTAAAACATTTCAACGAATTTTAACTGAGTTAAAATTATTTAAGTACACATTTAATATAATTCTAAACCTTACTAATATATTTAACCACATTGTGTCTGCAAACATTTTAACAGTGTGCATTGTTCGAGTGCACTGTCTATGTAATTTGCCTTCTGTAACTATCTATATTTTGGGACTATAGTATCTGCTTTAAACATGAAATTTCACAAAATATATTTGTGGGCGTCCATGTTCTTTTTTTAGAAAACGTTAGACAATGCCAATGAATGACAACGACACACACAGGTCATCCTAAATCTACCGAAGAGTAGACAGTATGGAAATCTTATCTGTGGTCACAAAGTATTAGTCACGGTAATGTATATGCAGAAGTTTAATTCAGCATCGTTTATGAAATAAATATCTACAGCCGAGCGCTTCGTCAACAAGCGGTAGAGCTACGCACCTACAGTCTTATAACAACATCAGCCTATTTGAATTTTTTTATCGTAAATATCGTATATTTTTGAACAAATGAAAATCGTTTAAGAAATCGTAAACTTCCAATAAAAATGCATTTCGTAGTGTTTTTGATTACCAAATTTTACAAAATCCAGCCTTACCAGCTCAAATAAAGTTTAAAAACAATACAATATTGTGTATAAATGTTCTTTGCCGTATGAAGTGAACACTTTGAGTTTTTAAACCAAAACAGCATTCACAAACTGAACACTTTCCTATTTATTAAAGAATGTAATATAAAAAAACTCTATTACACCGACCGTTATAATACGGCGGTGCAACCGTGAACGATGTATACCACGTATACACTAAGTGTACACCAGACATGAGACGCGTGGGTATAAACGCGTTTTCGCCCGTTTGTATGAATCTAGATATTGTAGGTATATTACATTATCATGTTTTAGTTAATAAATTTATATAGGTATATGAAACGATGACGATAATCACGTTTATGCTTGTCTTGTCTTGCAGAAACCTGTGATCATACGCGGTTTTGGTATCATCGAACTGTCATACAGATCATTTGTTTCAGTGAGTAAAATTATCGTAGTTTTTCAATCGAGTTGCGCTACCTGCGTTACTCCACGAATTGTTTTTTGTTCATCCTGAAGTTTTGTCTTATATCCCAAAAAAGTCTTATTTGGTCTCACATTGTTATTAGAATTGTAGTACATCTCAAATTGAAAGTAATTTGCAAGTGAAAAATAAATTACTAATACTCAAATTTGAAATTTAAACAACATAGTAATTATAAAGCATATTAAGGTGAAAATAAATTTAAGTTTACTATGCCGCATTAAAAATACACTTATCCAAATAATTGAGCCTTTTGTGTTCATTCTTTGTTGAATGTACCTATTCAATACTCTAACATAGCAGAACAGGGTGTTTTAGATTTTATAAATGAGATCGGTTCTCGTGTTTAACTGATTGTTGTGATCATTAGAATAACAAAATTTATTACTAACTAGTTTTATTTTTTAGAATAAGCTAATTTATCAATAACAGCTATACTCTATACACCGAAGCGAGTTAATAGATGATTGTCTTTTTCACAAAAGATAAGGACACAAAAAGGTCAGTGGGCGTCAATTACACGTATAAAAAGTTAAGGTGGAATCATATGCGATGATTTTGGGCGCTGTGATGTTGAATTATGTTTTTATATTATTTAATTAGCTGTATGTAAAATTAATTATATTATTTCCACGTTTCCAATACTGTCTAATAATGTTTCGATAATTGTTTCCATATTTCTGTTCACGTCATTCATTATCGGTTCTACTACCTATTTAACATGTTTTATACATTTTTTCAATTTGGTTACGTCAATGTTTAAAAGTTGGTCTACCTGGATCTGGTAAAAAATTAGGTGACGGCCTGCCAAAACGAAAAGACTTGGAGGGAAGGTCACAATAGCATTTTGTAGAACCTAAATGGCAATTACCAGAACGTGTGAAAAAAATTAAAATGGCGAATTTTATGAAACGGTTGCAAAAATAGCAATTTTTCAAAAAAAAAATAGTTTTGGATGTCAGCCATTCTGTGTTCCAAATTTTGTGAACTCTAAGATAAAGCTATGAAATTTTTGTTTAGTTACCAGTACCTGGTCAAAAAATGACCAGAGGCTAGCTTCAACGAAAAAGCGTAGCGAGTCTGAGACACTGCCGCTTTTTAGACCTTAGGTGGCAGTTACTAGAAATAAAAAAAAAGTTGAAAATTTGGAACATAAAATGGCTGACATCCAAAACTAAATTTTCTGAAAAGTTGCTATTTTCGCAACCGTTTCATAAAATTCGCCACTTTAATTTTTTTTTTCACAAGTTCTGGTAATTGCCATCTAGGCTCTACAAAATGGCATTGTTACCTTCCCTCCAAGTCTTTTCGTTTTGGCAGGCGTTAAAATATTTTTGAACCATTTCTCAAACACCTCGGCATTCATTTCTCAAATCTCCCTGCTTTTACAAATCCATCATCACTTCCAATGTGAGCAATTATTAATGATTTTCCTTGATATAAGTATGTAAGATAACATTATAAACAATAAATGCCGTTAAGTAAGGTTCACTCGGATATATTCAGACTTTCTCAAAGAATTACAACAATGACAGAGACAGTTTTAACAATAAGGTTATGTTAAAGAATTTGCCAGAAGGATTTTTCAATCCATTTGTCAGGCCATTAAGGAATGCTTCGCGTTTATTTTTCACCTTTTTATTAGTCCATTATTTTGTAGTAGTATGCATTGAGAGCCAAAGTCTCATTCAAGTAATACATGAAATATATTTTTCTTTTCTTTTTTTGCTGTTTTGATGTCTGCAAATAATTCCTTTGCCAAAAAAATATATTTAAGCTGTTTCTGCATCTTTTATTGTACCTAAATCCAATTATTTTATTGATTTAATTAGGTGTTGATCAATTGAATGCCCCCAAAGTACCGTCTTCACTTAATAAATTCATAATTTTGTTCAATGTGAGAATCTCACTTTGGGAAAATATGTCGTGAATTATTCTTATGGCACATTTAGTTCAGTCGTCAGTTGTGTTTACAATGAAAATACGATTTTCTTGTTTTTTGGTTAGTTTTTTTCTCTTTCAGAATTCTGTAGATGGACATCCATTGAACACCCGTAGATGATGCAACAGCTTTTATGATGTTATTGTTTGAAGGGAATTCCATGGATCTCGTCATAGAAAAATACATGTTTCAAATCACAGTTTTTTCAGTCTAGGAAAAGACTCGTCGTCGCCTTTTTTCCACAGAATTACCACCATGAAAATGGCAGCCATCTCACTTATGCAAATCGAGAGTAAACTTGAAAAGTCCGTTACACAAGCACCAAATCTTCAGAAAAAGTTTACAATCTTCATTTCAAAATTCAATATTATACACACGTAACAAAGTGGTTCAGGGTTCAAACATCAAGTGGAGTCAAACTTTACAGTACGAGTAGCACGAACAAACTAAAAAAACTTTCGCTGTGTACACAAGCATAGCAATATTGTTCTACCATTTTTTTTATTCACTCTTTTCGGTGAATAGAATATAGCTGCAATCCGTAACTTTCTGTCAATTTTTTTTTTGCATCTGCTAAGGCCTTCGAGTTTTAAAAGTTGACAAAATTCTCACTAATAACGACTGTTATGCAGCAACTTACCCGGATAGGGATCCTCAGCCTTGCTTATTCCTGCCATTATCATGAATCTGTCAGGTTCAGGTCTAGAGGGTAATGTATCTGGAAGAATTGCACAATAGGTCTAACATCTCGGCATCTGTGGTATTTTATAGGTCACGGCTATTTTTTACTATAATTCTGCTTTTTTGCTAACCTCTCACATAAAAAAAAAACATACATACCTTCCTACTCACTCACTCACAAACTCTCTTCTCTAAAGTCTAAACATACATGCCCAAAACAAAGTTATTTAATATTACCTGAATTGTCAAGTAATATTAAAGTAAAAAAAAGTATCATTAAATTCTATTTCATAATTTATTAAATATACATATTGTAATATTCTACGGTTCACGCACTTTTAAGAGGTCCTTTAGCTATCTATCTCTTATAGAAGAGAAATTTTACATTAAAATTGCAGAGTAAGGTAGTCAATAATAATGTAAAATATTTACAACTAGTTGGCCCAGCAGTTTGCGTTCACTTGGCGCTCGACATTCTCTGCCTAATTCACAAGGGGGACTTGGGAATATATGTATGTATATGTAAGATTACCTGTATGTTCGTGTATTTCTCTTTGGCACGGTAATATTATCTATAATATTACCGTGTCTTTGGTTTGTACCTATATCAAGTTATTAAGTCCAAAGAGTAACGTAACTGTCCATAAAGGAAATTTAGTCTCTTTATGTCAAATGTCGTTCTATTTGTAATTTATAAACTGCATACCTACTTCAAAATACGCCACAGTTAATGAAGCACGTATTACAAAATAAATAAATCGCATTTGTGGTCTAGCGGTTCAAGTGTTGAACTTGACTTCATGAGGTTCCGGGTTTGCTTCCCGGGTCGAGCAACAAAAAGAAATGTGTTTTTTTTTTCAATTTTCTAATAATAAAATAATGTTGCTCGGGATTTACTGTGCTTGGCGGGCGATAGGCTTGCCACCTATCACATTGTGGGACTTAGTGTCTTCGTCTATTCGTGGGAACGCTGATTGTGCCTCTGCTTACCTCATCGTGGATATGGGCGTGAATATATTCTACAAATTAAATCGCACTGCCCGTTATTGAATTGTACTCTAATTTACATTTCGAATTTTACTCTTAATTATTACTTTTACGAGAACTCCCTAAGTGAGCGGGATGTCAAGAAGAGAAGAGAAATACCTAACAGACAAATTACGTTACAATCAGTTCAGCAGGTTTGGCGTGAGTCGTGATTCAAAACTTCAAAAAAATATTAAAATGTGTTCTGCGCTCACTTTTTAGTCGCTTGCACTAGTTTTTTAATTAACTTCAATGCACAGAATTCAATCTTCTGCAGTTTTATTATAAGTATAGACTAGAAGCAGATGATCGGTTAAATTTTATTTGTTTAAAAGGACATTCGAACTAACCTTTACAATTATTTTGTTTTCAGATCGTGAAATTTTCGTATTCAGTATTTTCACTATTTTATTAAATGACACATAATTTGTGAGATTAAGAAATAATTATTCTATGAAAAAAGTTTCAATAATATTACAATATAATTGTACATGATCCCTGCTTGACTTTTCATCACATATTACTATATATAAGGTTTTTTTATGATATATTGTGACTTACTCGGCACCATCAATCAAACACAATTGAAATTCTCTTTAAAAAAAGATTTATTGCTGTCATTTTACTAAAATAACCGAATTCACAATTTTACATAAAATACATTTTTTTATCAACAAATCCTTACATACCTGTAAAAAAAACGACATTTAATGTAATTAGCTACGGTGTCTGTTTTTTTATTAATTATCCTTTTGCCATGTTTTTTGACAGACCCTAATTCATTCTTTTTCTCAATTTGAATGACAAGTATTCGAAAGAGAATTATAATTTTCTTTACAACTATTAAGCTGATTTTTCATTAGTAGCTTCCTTTTGACTAGACCAGACTAGAATTGTAGTTTAATATGGGTAGCGAGGATAAAATATGATGACTTGACGAATTTTAAAAATGTATTACTAAACTAATTTTTCTATGTTAATTATCGAGATAATTATCTAAATAACGTGAAATAATATTTGTTATGCAAAAATGTATAATGTTTTGTGGGAGTTCTCCCTCTCCAACATGTACTTATCACAACCTAGGTCATGAAAAATAATCACTGACAAACTGCTTTTTTTTTACTTAACTAACTTTTACATAGTTAACTGCCTACATTGTCCTACAAATTGAGTGGTGCGTTATTCTAGTCCTCCAGATACATAGTTGAAATTCATGAACCACGTAAAGTTGTTTTAGTCAACCTCGTAATAACGGAAAGTTTTTTGTATAGTTTGTCATCTGAAAAATCTAATTGTCGAGCTAAAAAGGAAGACAAAAAATTATATAAAGATATGTGGCTTTCTTGTTAGACGATTTTACCTGCTAGAAAGCATTAGAAACACAAGTATTGTGATGCCGTTTTACCTGAAAGTTAAGGAAATGAAATAATAGCTTATTAGACGAGATTAATTTGTGGTATTAATGCAAAGGAAAACTATTAAACTTTATTTCTTTTTTTATTCTAATCTTTATTTATTCTAATAATAATGTTGGCAAATTTAAAGTATTCAAAAAATCAAATTCAAATAAAAATTTAAGCACAAGCAAAAAAAAATGTGTACTTAACACGTTCACAGCGGCACATTTTTTTCTATTCTTTCCATTCCTGCGGTACCGGGCGTTTTACACCTGAATCCAAACTACCACTGTGGCGGCACAAAGCTTATAAAACCCTGTAACGTTTTAAAAAACTTTGATCCATTTTTCGGCTTCACGTAACGAAAAATCATATGTTTTTGCTTTTAGTATTAATATTAATGAATAGATTGAAATGGTCATGGCGGCGTAAGTAGACAGCTTATTTGGTTTAGAATGTATAGCTAAAATAAAATACAGGGTCTTATGTACCCTGTGCCGCACTGAACAAGAGGTTTTTTTGTACATATTTTAGGGATGGAAAAAACATATATCGATAGTTTTATTTAAATAAAAAAATAATGAAGGTTTTTCATTGAAACAGTTCAAACAAAAGTTTTTTTTACATAAATTACATTCAGTTAGTATTTTTTAACTTTTTTGTCAGCTTAGCGACTCGTAACAAATGTTCAAAGCTTTTTGTATCATCCAACACAGTTTCTCTTCTTCGCTGCCTTTACTAAGTGGTGGTCTGCAAATTAACATATGAAATATTTTGCTAGAGTGTAAATGTATGAAATGTTAAGTAAGCGAAGTGTAGCCCACGCTTTACGGAGTGCATTACGCTGTGTGTAGTGTGAGGCAAGAAGCGCAGTACAATGTTACCTGTACCAGTGTCCAAGTCCCTTTGTTGGTAAAGGTTTAACATTTTTTCCGCAAACTCTCTCTTTGGTATTTTATCACCATAT
This sequence comes from Calephelis nemesis, assembly GCA_002245505.1. Taxonomy (NCBI): domain Eukaryota; kingdom Metazoa; phylum Arthropoda; class Insecta; order Lepidoptera; family Riodinidae; genus Calephelis; species Calephelis nemesis. Next base: position 59,965 of record NJDD01005628.1, read on the forward strand.
TGATTGAGTTATAAACAATCCAGGCATTTACGAGAGCTGTACAAAATAACAATTCCATTATGACTTTAAACCACCACTTCCTTTTTGTAATAGCCCTTTTAGGTGGGTAATTGAAGAGAACACAACCTGGTTTTCCAACCCAAACATCGACTTAAAGAGCTTGGTAGCTGTCTGTGTCGGTCATATTTTTTTTATGATATATGTATTTATTTATCAACACAAACAATCAAAACTCCACTAACAACAATAGTAACAAAGAAATTATTATATCTATAATTAATTCACCTGTCACTTCATTCACTCTGTACACGAAGACATACGAATATTCACGGAAATCAAATTTAAAAAAAAAACTGTTGCCGCTAAGAACTCCTGTCGCGCGGGTGTGTTTTTTAACTATTCTCAAAAATCTACGCTACGGCTAACAGTTACTATTCTAACGCAATTTAAAACACAAATTAAAATAAATATTTAAATTTGGGGCGCCCTATTCTCTATTGTAAATATACATTACAAGTGCGTACTCTTAAGTTAAATTGAAGATTGTTCCTAGCTACTATCTAAGAAGTTATTAAAGGAAGAAAGAAATTGCTACGTGTTTGGAAGAGTGGATTAGAAAGGTTAGTCTTATCCACTATCCCGTTACCTACTGTCCATTTATAAATAAGAACCAGCTATCTATATATATACAATTAATATTCAAGTATAACTCATCATACGTTTTTCTCGAGCTTTTGCGATAAAACTCGGGTGGTCCTTCGACGAAATATTTTTAATATTCCCACCAGTAGCAATAAAATCATTAACTTTTTGTGCGTAATGCATATAACGAGTACTATTTACAGTATAGACCTTATATTTTTTTTATAATAACATAGACTAATGATTATAATACTTATCAAAAGAAAGCGCACTCGTAATTATTACTTACCTAGGAGAAAAATAATCAAATACTGATCACGACTTAACCGTTTCTCATAAATCAATCTATAATTTGATTTATTATAGTGATGATATAATTGTCTTCTCTCTCGTCTAGTTTAATTTTTTTACAACACGATTTCGCTGGTCTTAAAGTCATTATCGATGTGTTGCGCGACTAATATCACCACACTAACCGTACGAAGCTAGTGCGTGGTGTGGTACCAGGTGAGCGATGGTACAAGGTGTATTCAACCTGGAGCCGCACTGTGATTAAATTTTATTTCTTCAGTGCGGTACCAGATATAAAAAATCTTGTATGAAGGTAGGGACACCATTAAATTCCATTTGAATAGCCCGTCTCTGAGACTATCTCTGATATTTATCTCTTTTCTTGACCAAACCAATCTAAAGTAATGCGTTGCGCATGACAGAGTAGGCAAAGCTTTTCGTTTCCGCACCACAAACGAGACACAGGTCGGGTATTTTCGACCTGGTTTCGCACTGAATGTGTCAAACATAATTTATTATTTATTAAATTTACACAAAACTTGAAGATCAGTTACCAATAATGATTCTTTTCCTTATTGAATGATTATAATCCTGCTTTCTTTCGTAGAAGAAAGAATAAACCGTTCAGTATTTTGATATGTTGATCCCATAGAATGAATGTGGGAATGCGTATGGGTGATCAAGTGGTGAACTGCCTGCTTTATGCAGATGATGCTGCACTTTTGGACTGTACACCATCTGAGCTGCAGACACTGGTCACAGTTATGAAATTGATTGTTAAGAAAGGGGCTTACATTAACATCCAACGAAAAACAAAGTTATGGTTTTTGAAAGGGACGAAGCCAAAACGGATTAAAAGGGTTTTAGTTGATGATGTAGTGTTGGAGCAAGTGAATAAAATTGTTCATCTTGGTTGCGTTTTTAGCAGGGATGGAAGGAACATCGCGGATTTAGAGAGGAGAGTGAGTGCAGGGAATAGTGTGAATGGAGCGTTGGGTAAGCGAGGTTTTGAGTCAAAAAGTTAGATTCGCTTTGCATGATTCTGTGCTTATCCCAACGTTACTGTATGGAAGTGAGAGTTGTGTATGTCAGAAAAAACTGAAAGCAGGATAAATGCGGTCGAAAAGAGAGCGCGAGATACGGAAAATCTGTGGTAGAACGCTCGCTGACCGTATTCGTAACAGTGAGATCCTAGAAAGAGTGGGACTGAAAGAAAGTGTTGGTGTTAAGATGCGAAAGGGCGGAGCATGCCCTTGCTGCTGGTTTGGTCATGTGGAAAGTATGACAGATGAAAGATTGACAAACCAGATACATAGTATCAACGTGGATGGATGTAGGTACCCTGGCAGACAAAGGCTGACGTTCCACGATCAGTTCACTCAGGTATTAACAGAGGGTGGTGTAAAAAGTCTCCGAAACCGGCGTGTTTGTATAAAAAGGGTAATGAATGAGAAGGAAGCCAGACAGGTTAATCAGGATCGTGAGGTCTGGCACTCGATACTTTCCGCCTACCGTGTAAGGGACTATGCACGGTAGTTGTAAAAGCCATAAAAGAAGAAGAAAAATAATGATCCATTTAGTTTACCACAAAAAAAACAAGAATTGCTACAAAAATAAAAAGAACTGTAATTATTCCCAATATATTATGGTGTATTGCACCGGTTACACCCGTTTGCCAGAATTTCATTTGCCATAATTTCATCTGCTATAATGGTAAATAGATATAATATTGTTTCTCATAATTTCATATGTCATACTCATTATCTACTATATTAGCCACGTGTCAGAAACATTGTTTCCCATAAAGTCAATTTCAATAATACAATTTGCAAGCATGATTGTAAGCCGTATTATCACAAGTCATTTACCATAAAAATAACTTCTAAAGATAAAAAGAACATAAATTCGTTATCAATTATTGTTATATGTTTTCGGTATGGCTTGTTTTGGGTTAGGTTAGGTAAAAAAAAGTTAGAACAAAAAGAAAAAAAGGTTAGAACAAGAAAGACAACGCACGAGCCGAGCGAGCGAAGCGAGCGTGCCGCGGCAGCGGCCGGCGAAGTGCCAGAAAGCTAATCGCTTTTTAAATTTGAGCGGGAGCGACTTTGATAGTATAAAGAGGTACTTCAAATAAAGGTAACTCTAACATGTAATCATACTGTCATAATATATTTATTAGAAATACATAATCGTACTGTGATATATTTTTTACAATTTACATTTTACTTCATGCAAATAAAAAAAATTGTAAGGCATTTAAATATTGTGTTGAATAATATTATTGCAAGTAATAAAATGGATAACAATATGTATGGCACTCGTAACATGGAAACTAATTTTAGGGCAGAGAAGATTATGTCACAAGTATATTATGGTCAAAAAAACATTCAGGCAAACAAAAATCCGGGCAAATGAAATTCTGACATTTGAAATTATGGCATATAATCTTCGGGAAAATAATAGATAACCGTATACATATGGGCAGTCCTACCGCGAAAGTGCCAGAACATTATGGATGGACAATTATTGATAACGAATACCAACATTATTGGCTTGATTGTCCATAAAGACCATCTTTTGACGAAATAGCTTCGGGTGAATTAGACTATCTTAAGTGAATATAGAAGACAGCCTTGACAGTAATAATCAGAACAACTTTACGGTTGTTGATGTCATCTTGATGATATCAAAAGCATGGGGCATGGTTTCACCAAAAAAATATAGATTACTGCTTTATCCGTTCTGGTTTTAAAGATCTCATAACAACCTTAGATTGTGTGATGGATGATTTTTACGATAATATTGAGGACAATATTTCTTTGTTTCAATTAGGACAACATTTACAACATGCTTTATCCACTACTGAATAGTTGATAGATGTAGATAGGTCTGTTACGATTTGTGCACCAGCTACAGAGGATGATATTGTACGAGAAGTTCAAAAAAAAATAATGAACGGGAAGAGCTTGAAGCTGAAGAACAATTTGCAGTGCCAAATATGACTGATTGTCTCAATTTTGTTAGTGTGTTACGAAAACACTTGCAGGGAAATTATAACGATACGCTGACTAAAATTCAACGTGAATTACAAATGCTCTTTGTACTTATGTTTATTTTAGTCTTAAGTTTTTCTGTATTTTTTTGTTGTGTACAATAAAGAGTTAATAATAATAATAAAATGTGTATGCACAACATAGGTATTAAAACATTACAAAATACTATAATTTAGTTTCTAAAATAAATGTATTTTTTCTATTTTTTTCGATTCTCTATCTTCTCGAATCTACTCATTCAATAATATCACTTCATAAAAAAATATTCTGTCACATCTACAGCATCACTTGTTGTTACGACTATCGGTTTAGACAACCCACTGGTTTGCTTATCTTGTAGGACTAACGAAACTATTTGTAGGACAAATATTTTTTTACGACAAATATTTTTTTACGTTATTTAGATAATTATCTATAACTAGCAAAGAAAAATGCGGTTAGTAATACATTTTTAAAATTCGTTGAGTCAACATATTTTATCTTCGCTACCCCTATTAAGCTAACATTTACGAACATATACTATATATAAACTATATATAAATATACTGTAAGGAAGAAACTTGGGCGTCTAGTCAAAAGGAAGCTATTCACGAAAAATCAGCTTGATAGTAATAAGTGATGAAAGTCTACCTGGGATCCTGTACTATAAGTACTCACCCTTCATACCGTGGAACTTTTGATTAAATAATGAAATCCGTCTGTTTATGAACATCCTTGCACCTTTCGCAATATTTCTGCCTATTTTAACATCTGCTTTCTTAACTTAAAGTTTGCAAGTCTTTAAGCTACTTACTTCTTTAAATTGAAACTGTACATTGAATTTCACGTGTTTTATTAAATGTATTTAAAATATTTCCTCCTGTTTTTTTTCTCCTTCTTTTTCTTCTGTTCCTTCTGGTAGCATATATGCATTTTGAGTAGGCAACATCCACATATTGTTTTGGTATACTGGAGACAAAACTGATATCGATGGTTCTGGGACTCGAGGTATCGGTAGCAATGAGTTGTATTGGTTCCAATGAGGGCTGATGAAGAATACGTGACGGTCTTTCTTCTCTTGAAGAGGCCTGAAGTTTTCAAGAATTGGCTCGTCCCATGGGTTTAGAAGTTTTTTAAATTGATTTAACTATAAAACAGATTAATACTTAGATATCTTTAGCCTTTACATTAACAGTATGTTTGTTTATACTATGTACGTCTCGTACAACTTAAGACCTAAAACGAGATATGTGTCGCCTACAGCCACTATAGATGTTAAACACGCATCGCTATCTTATGGGCCAAAATTCAGATTACGAGTGGATGTCTACTAACGATACGATACTAACTCGAACCGACTAAAAAATTATTGTCTGTAAAGTCGGTTTTACGGGCTAAGATTTTACGTGACAACGTTTTTTTCTCGGTAGAATATGTGGGAGAGAGACGCAAGGCGGTGGGCTTCTCTCTCGTTCGGTGACTCATCGTAACAGACGTGAGCGGGCGTTACACTTTTTCAAGAGTGACTCCGAGCCACAACCTAAGTTCAGACGTTGTCACGTCAAAATCATACGATGACCATCCCGATTGCTGCATTTTCAACAGTTATTTCTCCGATGGGGTCGCTTTCACATTAAACCACCGTTTTGCCGTCCACGATCCGATATTCCTCTGTCTAACTTCCGCGCTTAAAAAGGCAACCCGGCCAGGTTTGTAAAATCGTGTAATTCAGAGTAGTCTACGATTCCCCTGGCGACGTTCCCATTAGGAAGAAGCAAATAGGCACGAGTACCACCCTTCTCGCCACATTCAGATGAATCCCGATCCTTGGTCTCTTTTTGCGTTATTACACCCTTCAAAATGAAGGCTACTGTCCGATTTATTCATTAAATCCTCGCACCCACTTATAGCGTATTGAGAAACCGCCACATCAGTCCAATTGACTTTACCAAAATGTACGTAACTTAATCCCGGATACTCAGTTCCCTCGCCATGATAAGGCTTAAAACCACGCAAGTCCCCCGTATTTGTCTATCCCAACCTCCAACATAGAACACGATCATGGTGAGTTCTGATACCATGCATGACACGACCATGATGAGGCGGCAGGAATGGCACCTTCAATCCATATTAAAATGAACAGACAGGAGTTCAACTTATATTTTTTACCTGCTCAAAAGACGCGAAGAGAGTTGCTCTCGGAACAAGCCATCGGACAACAAAGCTTTCTCCTTTAGCATTAACTAAGCTACCCCAGTAGAGGAAATAGTCTTCGAAGAACATTGGCAACAGTCTTGACATTGGGTAGGGTCCTATTTTTGTGCAACTTTTGGCCTCGCGTATTCTAGGGAAACCTTCAATGACCCAATCTAGTCGATCGTCGGGCTTAACGCATAACTGAAAATTTTAATAATTATGTATTCTCTATTTGTTCCCTATGTTTGATTGCTCGCATACTCTTTCAAGAAATATAAACCTTCCAACCAGGTTCATAAAAATAAGCTAACAGAAATAAGGACGGCAAACTTCGACCGCTTTATTACTAATATCGTAACTCTTTAGTTACAAATGTCAGAGCAGTGTCCAGGACGGATCACGGACCTGCGGGGCTATTCAGTATCTTTTTAGTGATGATCACTGAGTAAAGTGATCAAAGAGCTGACGTGAACTAAAAATATGACGTGTTTTGTATTTGCTTTCTCCATTGTATTTCTGTTTGACACAGGAGATAGCAAATATGAAACACGTCATGACAGCTATTTGATGTACACTTTACTCAATGATCATCACTAAAAAGATACTGAATAGACCCGCTGTTCCGTCAAAAACTAAATCAAGTCTTTGTAAATATTGCCTATGAACTCGTTCACAAACATTAGTGTCCGTACCGGTAACGGAGTTTCAATGTCAGGGTCGACAATGGGGCGTGCCTCAGTGCACCGATAGTTTTTTTTTTCAGTTTGTTCTTATTAATGCAAAACTTATCGACAAATGTATTAATTAAGTTTTTACATATATATAGCATATCATGCAATATATTTCACCAAGTAATGTATAAAAAAAGAGTGTAACGTCCATGAACATGTAGACGATGTTAAGAACTACGACTTGTATAAAAATTACATATTTAAGCAGTTTATAGTTTAATATTTTGCACACATTTTAATAAAAAAAACACTGACCATAAAATATTTTACAAAAAACTTGTTAATCGAAGAAAGAAGCAGTTTAGTCAAAAAAAGCTTATACGACTTACGAAATGTGTATAATATTTCGTATCGGTATAGTTAGGGGTATTATGCGTAAAATATTGAAATTAACAAAAAAAAATTGCCAAAAAAGTCGGTAAAACAAGTAAATTGTCTAATAATAAAAATTGTCTTATAATAAGCAATGTCTACGTACTATCGGCTACATTTCCTTGGAAATGGTTTTACTGTACCTATTGCGAATTGGCAGTTCTTACTATTTTAGTTTGGAACGGTATGCTTAAGGCATGGAAGAAACAGCGTGACAGCAAACGCTGAACTTAGATGGGAAAGTTATCAGTAGTTTAAGTGCTTATCGACACGGCCACGTTCTGATACAAGTACGTCCCGAACACTGCACTGATATACACCGTGTTTTTGACAGCTCACCGAGAAACGAAATCATGGGTTCTGTACATGGTAGACATGCATATTATGCAGTTGGAATTTTTTGTCGGAAATTTCATGAATTTTTGAATTTTTTTGTAGTTTTATTTAATTATTTCACTACTATTTCATTAATACTGTCTAATGCAACATGATTTTTATAAAAAATCAAATCTCATAAATAGTCAGTTTTCACTAAAAACAGCAATGTATTAAAACAGCGCATTTAAATTTAATTTCTCCGTCAGCTGTAGCAAAGAAAATAGTCAACACCTTATAAGGCAAGGTTATTGCACTTGATACCTACGGCACGTGGAGTGAGCGACACAGCGTCTGCTGTCTCGCTCACTTGAGCTCACTTCGAGACGCGAATGCCTCTTTGAAAAATGCCGCGAACGCCGCTTGATCTGCCGCGACACAGATGATGATCGACTAGATGCGACATTCCAAAAAATAATTTATTGTATTAATTTGAATAAAGATAAAGTAATAAAGTGTGTAATACTTTATTAATTTAATGTGTAATACTAATTTATACTAATAATAATTTATCTTTAATCAAATTCACTTCTTCTGTCTTGGTAATGAAACTCGTTGTTTATTGTGAAGTGCTTAAACTAAGTAATTTTTTTGTTACTAGATTATTTATAATTGCGGAATAGTTAGAAAAGTAAAGAACTTTACACTTGGTTATTCGTTTTATTATGATTTAACTATGACAGTTACTAGTAAACCCAGGCATTTTGTATGTTAAAACTTGGAATCCTTTGAAGAATAGGCAACTAAGCAGTTCTTAAGTTGCTTTCTCTATCCCTGCAATCGTGTCCTTGACTTGATGGCAAAACTCTGCGCCCGAATTATTATCTCAACCACTTATACCTGACACCACAATGTAAATGTTAGCCGAACAGTTAGCACGTATGCATTACTAAATGTAACTCAAAAACTCCAAGTAGGACATTGAGAAAGTTTATGTGGCTATCTTTCGAAAAAAGGAATATGAAATTGTAAGCGGTACAATGAAATAGTGGAGTCAGTTTTTGCAGTTTTACTGTGCTTAAGTATGATCGCATTTCAAGATTTAAGAAAAGCCTAAGAGGGTTTCCTTATTTTACTTACAAATAATTTAAACGTGGTAAAACTGCAAAAAAAACCGACTCCAATTACGAAGTAGCGATTTTATAATCCTTTTTCCGAAATGAAGCTAATGATTCTTAAATGCACTAACATAAATTTTATCAAAATCTTACTAGTACCTTGAAATTACGACCTATCTTTAAAAAAGAACCATCTAAATCGGTTTCTTATTAGTTGAGTAACTGTGTAACAACCATAAAAAACAAACTATTGAATAGGAAACCTCTTTTTTGGAGTCGGATAAGAAATAGCTAATCTAATAATAAATATAATATTGTGATGGTAATCACCTAGGGTTTGTAAGCCTAGAAACAAAACAACAAGTGGTTTGGAAATCAGGAATGTGTCTTGCCACATCTAGACAAGTACATCGTTATTTAATCTTTGTCATTTAGTTTTTAAGTACCAAACACAGTGTTGCCAATCTCTCTATCAAAATTTTGATTTATTTATTAGTGATCCAATCAAAAGGGGAACAATTGTTTGTTTTAAATATTTTGAAACAGTTTAAAAAAACAGTACACTAATTCTAAACAAATGAGACAGTAACATTTTGTCAATAAAGTTTAAAGGAAAGGATTTTCTTAACTCCAGTACCTTATGCAAAGTAAAACAGTACGTACGATAGTGTTTTAGTCTAAACACTAATTATACAAACATGAGGCAATGTTGGAAGGTAAGCCATAGAATTATGGTCTGGTGATATTTCAAAGATTTCATTACCACGATCTAGTTCAACAACGAACATTGATAACGGAAAAAATATTTTGTGACGACTTATACAAAATAGTATATAATATGTTAACTTACGTAAGTATAAGTAAATAAGTTAATCTAATGATGGTAAAGACAATAACACTGTCGCCTTTCTGGTCTAGTGGTTCGATGTTGGCTTTGACTACATGAAACCGGGTCGTCTAATTCAGAACACTATAGTTTTACGATTTTTTTATTTAAAAAAATAAGTTGCCCGGGTTTGGATAAATGCCCAGCTAGCAATAGTCTTGACACCTATCACATTGTGCTACCTAACCTATAAATAATCGTGGGTGTTCTTGTTGTATCTATGCCTGCCTCTTCGTGACGTGAAGATACTTTGACGATAATAATAGTTAACCATATTTTTAAACATTTATCATATTAATACTGTATGTAAATTTTGTTTGAGCACTTTTCTGCGTTTAGGATACATTTTGTAATAATTAAGGAAAATAAAAATTTAAAAACCACATGATTTGAATCCTGGGTAGCTCAAATAGTTAGAGCATTCGTCAGCGATAGTCGAAAGGTGCACAGGCACCTACAGTATATAGGTAGGTAAGTTCAAATTCTGAATTGTTTTTTTTTTTAATTCAGGTTTTGTTCCCAAGCACGGACAAATGCTGAAACTTAAAATAGGTACCTAATAACTTCTTAAGAAAATCGAAAGTTAAGGTAATAAATGTAATGTGGTGCTGCAATGATGTACAATGATTTTAATAGTACTACTTTTCTAAATTGCTATTTTTGTTGCTAACTTCGCGGATTTTACAACTTCGTCGGACTTTATGGGCCAGTAGAGTGCTCAGTCCGCCCGAGTCATCCCCCTACATATCCAGCAACAACGTACCTTGACTTGGTGCTGCGTTCTAATTACTGGGTGGATCGATTGGAGGGGTTGCGGCTCGTCCCTTAGCGTTAAGCGCCGGGCGGAAAAGAATTCTTCGTCTTCGAGATCGGAGGCAACGGTGCAGTGTGGTGTTGAGTATGCTGTTGCTTGTTGCTTGTAAAGAATTCTTTGATATTTGCCTCCATGTGTTGATCGTTGTTTTGTTTATTTGCCCGTTAATCGAACATTTTGACAGTTTTGGTGTAACTGCCTAAATGTTCGATTACTAACGATTAGTACAAAATAGTCATGTGTAGAGTCAGTATTGAAGTTATTGAAATTGGCTGTTTTTACCCTATTCTAAGGTAAGTATTTTTGAGACTGCAATTCTTACCTAACACGTTATGTTAATGATAATGTTAAGGAATTTATGTCTGCGAAAAATAAAACAAATAAAATAGGATCCCCACCCTCGCCAAATGAAACATTATTTAATATTATAGAAGGGTAATATTAATTACTGATGAAGTTTTTTAAACTATACTTACTTTTATCAAATAGCAGATAACGACCACTCCATCATGATGATGCAAGGCTTCTTCTTGAGTTAAGTATTCTGACCGAAAGAATGTTACCTGTAATACAAACTAAAGTCTCACGGCTGTAACATTTCAACCTTAACAAAGATGCATTGGTTGCACCAGCTGTTACATTATCGCACTCGTAACTTTTTGGAAATATGAGAGGTTATTTTTAGGGTATCGTGAACAAAGGCTAAGAAACGGAACCCTTATAGATTCGTCGCATTTGTCTGTTGGTCTGTCCATATGTCATAGCCATTTTTTTCGTAACTGTCAAACCTGTGCTGTTCAACAGTTCAACTCGGTAAGTAGATGTTACCATTCTGTACCATTCTGTAAACTGCATTAAGATTTTTAACTTTTACAGAAAAATAACAATTGTCGGACGTTTCGCATACTTAGAACTACGCTAAAACTTTTTTCATCAAATCCATAAGTGTGGGGTATCTATGGCTCAAAGTGGTAGGAAGAGGCACAACCAGGACACCAACGACTAGCCGAAGACATTAAGTCCTACAATTTGGTAGTTGGCTAGCCTATCGCCAACCGGGCACATATCAATTATTCTAGGCAACGTTGCGTTTCTTTATTAGAAAATTGTTGATTGATGATGCACGATGAGCGTGACTCTAAATTGATTGTAAGAGATATATCTTTATAGTGAAACGGTACACAATGTGACGGTACACAATATAATACATCTAGTTTGTCAAATACCCAGAAAGGTGAAATTTAAAGGAAAACTTGGATGAACTGTCTCTAATTTCATTAAGGAGTACATTTCACAGTCGTACGGCTGAGAAAAAACGATTTTGAAAGAAAATCAGTGCTGCAGAAAAGTATGTGCTTGAAGAAAAGGATAATTATTGGAACGAAGTTGTCTAGAATGTGTTGAATGCAGAAATTGAAACTTAGATTTTAAATAAAATGGGGTATTAGGATTTTAAAGAATATTATATTATACTAATCTCAATTGCCGGCGTTGGCGAATAGGATGCCGTTTAAGTGTAGTACAATAAGTTGACACATGATCATATTTTCGTAAAACATAGACAACCCTTACGACAGTAGTTTAGCATACTGGTGGAAGATATCAAAAAGACTGGTTCACAACATCATCTATATTGTTAAGACTGTACTGTCAATAACAATGTCAATACTTTAGTTTCGAAATAAATTAGTATGACGTTGACTGTCAATTTACGTGTTTTAATTAACAGGTTATGGGCCCAGTGGCCTGAAATATAAAGTATGACGGAGGAGGAACCTCCGTAGTTGTTTTTCACAATTGTCGTTTGCATGATGATTTGCAATTTGGGTCTTATCAAACAAACTAGACAAGTGTTTTTAAACTTCGTTTATTTAACGGGCAGCATAACGACGTCCCAGAGAGGTCCGTAGTGTGCGGCAATCGGCGTGTGAATCGTGAACACAGAACAACTCTAACACTCCGACAAGAAATTCGAATCCATACAAAAACTGTGGGATTAAAATGTCTTACAGCAACAGCGCCATCTCTTGGTAACCACAAACATAAGTAGATTTTGTGGGATACCCGACCCTGGTATTCACTGTTTTCATTGGAATGGTTTGCAATTAAAAAGATCGACAAAAATTTCAATATATACATTTTGTAATGTATTAATTAATAAAAACAGAAATAGTAAACTGTATATGATCAAAATTTAAGTTTTATCAGTAAATTAGAAACAACAACATACATGTTATATATTAATATAACATCTTTTACGTACTGGGAAATGATACAAACAAAGCTTTTTTGTTGTTTCTTTCGACGTTGTTACAAACACAAAAATCGTTTCACTATCTCATTTCTCTATGTAGATCAGTATCGTTAAACTTTTATTCCGTAATGGAGGAATTAGAGCTATACTTAGAAATATCGAAAAGCACTTCAATACGCTAGAATCACAAGAAAATATAGATATTACGTAGGTACATAAATTCACCATTTTACCTAAATTCCACAAATTCTAAACTTCGAACCATAGTCCATAGATTCCTTAATATTGTTGTTGTATTTAGATTTTAGTACAATTTAGTCACTTTGTAATTTGAAAACATATAAACACATTTTATTACTATTATGGTGATTAATTTGTTTTTGTTTTTATGGTGTATTTAATTTTTGTCATACATAATATAGTTTCATAAATTACTGCCAATTAAGAGAATATTTAATCAGTTACCATATTTTTGTTTTTTTTAGTTTTTTAATCTTTTTATCGCGAGTTTAATTAATCTAATTAAGTTACAAGTTATTATATCATCTTAATAAAAAACAATGTTAAAAAAACAACAAAAACGATAAATGATAGATACTTGTTTTGAAAATAATTTCCGAATCATAATTCATTACACACTGTTTGTAACGTAATTCAGGTTATTTATTTTGTTAGAAAACTCATTAGTGATGAACAAGATACGCATTTGTATAGTGAACATACTACTGGTTACTAGCAGTGATCATACTAATATTATAAAGAGGAAAACTTTGTTTGTTTGTTTGGTTGTAATGAATAGGCTCAAAAACAACTGGACCGATTTTAAAAATTCTTTCACTATTCGAAAACTGCATTATCCACGAGTGACAAAGGCTTTGTTTCATCCAAATCGGTATAGTACAAGCCAAGTTACGCAGGCGAAGCTGCGTGAAACTGCTAGTTTAACATAAACAGGCTAACATAAATAAAACAAGCATACAATTTTGGGTAGTGTGAGGCTAGACTCATTTGTATAGTTCTTCTGAGAATCAATATTTATTAATGGACATGGAGATTTTTTATGTGATTTTTTCGCAACTATTTCGCTAATTGCACAATGTATACTTTTTAAAATCATTTTCGAATCTGGTAACAAAGCTTTATTTTGTATTAAATTTACTCCACCTCGCGGGTTCCACAGAAAACAATAAAAAAGTCTAGTGGTATGTAAATATTGTCGACCTCGCCTGATCGTGAATGCCTTATCGCCTACAGTGCGGCCGTATTTATCCGCTGGGTGCGTAAGGAATAGTGGGGGGCACAAAAGTGATGTCAGCGCCCGCTGCGGACAATACAGAACTACGGGTGGCTTTTTATTAGCTATGACCATAACAATAACACGTGTATCAGTTTAATTAAATAAATAAAATAAAATGGGTCATCAAAATTGTTGAGTAGTCCATTGCAAAAATACTAGTAGGAATAGTAATTGTAAATTTAGTAAGTTTCTCCTATGTTTTACTCCAGGAAGATTTATTTGCTTCAAATCAAAAGTAGCTGGTGGTCGTAAATTTGACTCTCAAATGACAATTGAATCAGGTTTATTAGACCTTCTAGAAGATGGTGGCATTGTTTTGTGATAAAGGTTTTCCGGAAATTAAAACAGTTATCGATGCAAGTGGAAAAAAAATGGTTATACCACCTTTTTTAGAGAAGAAATCTGAATTTACAATACAAGAGACTCAAGAAACTTATAGCATAGCAAAAGTAAGAATTCATGTTGAACGGATAATGCAACGATTAAGACTTTATGAAGTATTAAATAAATTTCCTGAAAATCTATTTCATTGTTTAGATGACATCATCACCTACATATATGCTGTGTTTTGGTAAATTTACAACCACATATAATTTCTAACAAAAAAATAAAGAATATTATTTATTGTACAAAATAATTTATGTTTTTTAAAGAATTGTTTAATTTATTCATTTTTTTGGTCCATGTACTAACATTGTAATTGAATAAAATATGTTAATAAACATTCTTAAATGTACTTACAATAAACATTAATGAATAATTTTTACTTTAACTAACACGTAATAAAGTTCTGCTTTTTACATAATATTAATATTTATATATATTGAATAATATTAAGTATAACATCTTATTAATTAAAATATAATAACTCCGATGGATTAATAATGTTTTTTCCTGTAAAAACCCGCACTTACTTTAGTTGTTGTATTTATTTTACTTACTGATTTTAGCTGACCATCGGAAAAAAAATAATTTAATATTATATCACATTTCACATTGAAAAAAAAATATTTTCAAGTTGATTTTATTTTTTCAACAACTATTTGATACATATATGTACATGTTTATTTTCTCAAAAGAACCACCGTAAGTTGTATAGTTAGATGGCGCCGCGGTCACGCACCCAGCGAATAGAGCTCGGCGCCCGTGCACGTGTTTACAAATCGTTAGGCTAAGTAATAAAATAACAATGATAACTTTGCATAATTTCGCATCGCGATAAACTCAAAGTAATCAACTGATGGTTTATAAACTAATTTTTATGACATCATCAAATAATTTAACTGAATTATTCTAGTTTTTTAGATTAATTTCTATAAATTTTAAAGAAAGAAAAAATTTCGCCCCAGACAGGATTTGAACCTGTAACCTTTCGTCTCAAGCCGACGAATGCTCTAACCAATTGAGCTACTGAGGATTCAAGTCCCGTGGCGAAATTTTTAATTCCTTTCTAACCCGTTAACGCGGGTAGTTATGTCCTATAGATACACAATTCTGAGTACCCACCAAATGAGTTCATCACCGATGAAATTCACATTTTTAGAATGGACATAACTTTCGTTACTTGCATCGTATTTTTAGATTAACTTAATGTGGTTGCATCGACAGGTATAATGTTAGTTTTTGGTGTAGTGAATGTTCAAAAATTAGTACAGACAATCTTGCAAGCTTGTCAAATCTGAAACCGAGACAACTTTGAAGGTTGGGCGTTCGCCGTTGAAAATTTATCAGTTTTGGAAAGCGTGGGCAAGTACCTAAAGAAAGAAGGAACTGAATCAGCAGCGGCAGTGGCAGATGTAAATGCACCAGCTAAGTTAATTTTAACAATAAAATTGATTCATCATTATTTATGCATATAAAGGAAACAGAAACCATGAAGGAATTGTGAACAAAATTGCGTTCTTTGTTGGACGGTTCAGGATTTCTGCGGAAGATTACTTTGCTTCGTCATTTAATTTGTATAAGACTAGAGAATATCCCGAATTATGTAACACAAATTGTAGAAACGTCTCAACGTTTAAGCGGTACAGGCTTTAAGATTAATGGTTTATTGGTTCATGTTGTTGGCTGGTTAACCAAAACAATTCACAGCAATGATTATGGCTATAGACATTCCGGAATGCAAATAACTGCCGATTCAATCAAGACAATATTACTTGATATGGATTCAGTCGACGCAAGTGAAACGGAACGTAGTTCAGCTCTAGCATCAGCAATAGCAGGTAAAAAAAGGATCGGTAAAACAAGCAGCACTAAAAACCATGGCGGTCAAACTCAAAAGGCACAAAAACTTTATCATACTATCGTTGCAAACAAATAGGTCATTACCATAATCAATGCCACTTTTGAACGAAAAAACAGTGAACAAGAAACAAAATAATGCTTTCAGCGTAGTATTTCTCAGCGGCGGGTGCAGTAGATAGTAAGTGATTTCTACATTGATTCATATGCCAGCATGCACATGACTGCGAATAAGAATTGGCCAAAAAACTCCACATGTTTGTCCAGTTTACCAGAAACAACTGTCGCGAACAAGATAAAAGTACCGGTTTTATGTTTCGGTAATATGAAAATAACAATAAGTTACAATTATTATGACTTAACTCTGAAAAATGTGTTGCAAACACCAAATCTTACGACTAACCTATTATCAGTCAGAGAATTGATAAAGAATGGAAACAATGTCATTTTCGAAACCAACTACAAACAATGGATGATTTGGTTCCCGAAGCAGATTTAATTGATGGTATATATAAAATTAACCTACAAAAACAAAACTGAGTTTGGCCATTTAAACAGCAATGTCATGAATAAAATGAAGTGTTGCAGGTTGATGGGTGATAAATCTACAACAAATAAGATGAACTGTAAGATTTGTTGTGAAAGAAAACAAAAGAGGCTGCCATTATTTACAGGTTCCAGAGCAACTGGAATGCTACAAATTATTCATTCAGACATTTGCGGCCCCATGGGGAGCAAATCAATAGGATGCACCAAATATTTTGTCCTGTTTATCGATAACTTCAGTAGAATGACCTTCATTTATTTCCTTGAAGCAAAAAGGGAAGTGTTGGGCTATTTTATAGAGTTAAAATACATGCAGAGAACTATTAAAATAAGAAAATCAAAATCTTGAGAACGGATAATGGTAGTGAATACAGTAGCAACTGTTTTAAAAGTTTCTTAAAGAATGAACGCATTATACATGAGAAAACGAATGCCCACACCACAGAACAGAATGTTGAATATGGTTCCACTATGGTTCGATTTGATCTAAGTAAAGCAAAATGCTTGGTGTTTAATGCAAATCTAGAAATGAAGTTTTTGGCGGAGACTGTTGATACAGCTGTTTATTTAAAAACAGGACAGGTATCAGGTATTAATAAAACGCCATATGAAGATTGGAATGAAAGAAAATTTAACTACTCCAACATATACGTATATTTGAAAGTCCAGTGATAGCATATATACCAAAGGAAAAAAGCAGAAACTCAAATAAACATATACTAGTTGGTTTTTGTAACAATTTTAAGGGTTACAGAATTTATGATCCAGTACAAAACCGGGTTACTACCAGTAGGGAAGACAGTTATAGTTTCTATGGAAAATTCAGTGGGGGCTTCGATGGAAAAATCTGTGGTAAAATTAAAACTTCTTTACTAGCCAAGTTCAAGTGATTCAGAAGCGAAAAGAAGCCAGAAACAATCCATGACGGAGGGAGAAAGCATGCAGGCAGAAGAAACACCGCAAGTACCACCCATAATCCAAGAAGAAAAAGAAAAAAGACTTAAAAAGAAACCTTCGAGAAATGACTATACTGATATGTGTTCCATATCAATCGGGAAAAATTGGATTCACATAATATGCAGAGTGGTTCGAAGAAACACAAGTGGTTGCAGGCGATGGTAGAGTAGCTGCAGAAAATTCGAAGACAATCAGTGTGGCAGATTGTCGATGCCACAGAAAGTGTAAATGGGTATTAAGAAAAAATATGATTGTGACAATAAAGTTAGATATCGTGCAAGACTTGTAGCTAAAGGTTTTACACAGAAAGCTGGCGTGGACTATAGAAAAACTTTTTTACCAGTCATCAGACGTTCCACCTTATGGTTAATATTTGCTATAAGTGTACAGTCAGATATGAATATTATACATGTAGATGTTATAGCATGAATTTCTTAATGTTTTTTTTAAAAGAAAATGTTAACATGCATTTTCCAGAATATTTTATTATCAAAGATTCAAGTAAAGTTTTAAAATTAAAAGCATGTTTATGGCGTGAAACTAGCATGGTACCAAAGAGTATAGAAAACTTTGTATAGTTTAGGGCTCAGTAGGAGTAAATTAGAAAATCATTTTTTATGATGATGGAAGGCAAACAAGCAGACGGATTTCCTGGTGCTAAGAAATTTACGCCACCTAGAGACACCAAAGGTGGTAATGGTGCGCTGCTAACCTGAGACCGGGATGCTAGGCCTCGAGCAAAAGTAAGTTTACCGGCTACCTTACCCTCCGAACCGGAACACGTCGTGACATTATGGCGGCAGGAATAGGTAAGGCGATGGTACCAATCCGGTAAGTTGCTGCGAAACTATACCACCTAGTCAAATGTCACAGTGTTAGTAACGGTAAGCCTATGCTCGCTTATTACGAGCTGCCTGGCAGGAAGGTAGATGGTATATTCTGCAAAAGAGCCCGGACCAACACGGGGAAGATAATGGCAAGAAAACAATTATCGGAATTTATGTTGATGATTTCATTCTATTTTCATATGAGAAGGCTGAAACTGATTATTTGATTGAAACTTTGCGCCAAAAAATTAAAACTAAGAATCTGGGCTAAGTCAAACAATATATGAAAATTATCATTGATAAAAGTTTCAATGTAATTACAGTACATCAGGAGCATTATATCGAACAATCACTAGAAAAAAAATGATGTGCCTAACTGCAATACTGTTGACACTCCTATTGAAAGTAAAATAAATATTAAAAAATCTAACTCTTGTGAAATAAATTGCCGTATCAAAAGCTAATTAATAGCTTGATGTATTTATCCGTATTGACTCCACCAGATATTGCCCATTCAGTTCATTATCTCAGTCAATTCAATAATTACTAGTCATGTATTCATTCGAATGATGCTAAAATGATTTTAAAGTATTTATTTAAAACAAAAACTTATTTCTTATATTTGTAGTCAGCATAAGTGTTAATTTGTAAGTCATCCGAATACAGATGGTGTGAACATTTAAAACATTCCACAATCACTTTTATTCGCTACCTGCACGACTTCAGCGCCACCTAGCGTTCGCAACTTTGTGGGCTCTCTGAACGTTCTGACGTTTTAATATGGATTGGCGACAATGGGATAAAATATTTTAAAAATTTTATTTTGATTGTTGTAAGTATCAAAATTACTGTGATTTGGGTGGACAAAGAATTGTAAAATCATTTTAGTCATTTAAATTAAATGTAGCATGCAAAATCTATTCAAGAAGCCTGTTTGATTCTGGTTATGTCAGGGTTGATTTTATTTGGGACTTGGAGGCCGCGGCCCTGGCGTCACTGTACGAGAGATGCCGGGAGCTGCGGGCCCGCGGCGACCCGCTGACGGGAATGGAAACGTGGAGGGCCCATGCTCGACGGGAGACCGTCCAGAGGTGGACGGCGCGGCTGGCCGAGCCGATGGCTGGCCGCCTGACCGTTGAGGCTGTCCGACCGGTGCTCGTGAGCTGGTTGGACAGACGGCACGGACGGCTTACGTTTCGGCTGACACAGGTGCTTTCCGGGCACGGATGCTTCGGAAAGTACCTGTGCAAGATAGCCAGACGTGAGCCGACAACCGAGTGCCATCACTGTGCTTGCATCGAGGACACGGCGCTGCACACCCTGGTCGAATGTTCGGCCTGGGGTGAGCAGCGCCGTGTCCTGCGTGATGCCATCGGGCAGGACATCACGCTCCCGGCTGTGGTCAACGCCATGGTTGGGAGCGAGGACTCTTGGACGGCCGTCCTCTCCTTCTGCGAGGAGGTGATCTCGCGGAAGGAGGCGGCGGAGAGGGAAAGGGAGGCTGCGGTCAACCCTGACTCGATCCGCCGGAGACGCACGGGGGTGCGAAGGCGGGCTTACCAAGCCCTCCTGCGCCCCCCGTGAAGAGGCCTGGGGCTCTGCCCCGAAAGGCTTCGAGGTTGAGCGCGCGGCATCATCCTACGCCGCGCGCAACCTAGCCGTCGCTGGGGCCACAAAGTGGTCCCGGCTCCTGATGAATGCCGGCAGAGGGCCGGCAGGTGCTGGTGGGTTGGCGGCAGATTGCGCAAGCGCACCCGCCTTCTCGCCACCACAGGCACAGTGGATGCAGACTCCGCAGGGGTTTTTAGTGGGTAGGACTGCCCCAGTAGGAGGGTGCCGCCAACGCTTCTCGACGGCGGCGCCGGGGCAGGAGGGCTCGGGCCCTAGCGAGTCCCACACTTGGGCCGAAGTGCGGCCCGGTCGGACGTAAATGTCTTTTCCCCTGCGAGACAAAAAAAAAAAAAAGGGTTGATTTTATTTCTTTTTTGTCATAGTTTTACTGTTAAACAAGAAGCTAAAACTACTTGAATGATTATAGTAAATAATAATAAACATAAAATTACTTATTTCTGTATCGCTAGTAATAAATGAAATGTCGTTTTCAGATCGAAATGAGTATTTTTTAAAGACAGGGTTTTTGAGTATCACCCACAGTATAAAATTTCAACTACAAACCATTTGTAAAGGAAAATCGTTGGTATCTGCTGGACATGTCCGCGATGTAGAAGGGTTAAGCTCGAAACAAGGACAGACTTCAATATTTCAAGCTCGTGTAATCAGACAATCATTTTGTTTTTTATTACGCGTTTTCAATTCTTATTGATTTTGATTAAATTTTAATAAATGTAATATTTAAATATTCGTTTGATTGCAAGTGAATGTAGCACGAATAGTGATAAGTGTTAAATGTACTACACTAGGAATAAAAACAATCTTGTTGTGCATAAGTCTCGTCTCCACACAATCAGTTATTCTTTCATGGGCCAATGTATAAGTTTTTACAATAAACTTCCCGAGCATAATAAAGACTTAAAAAATGTATAAAATCTAAGTGGTATGGTAAAAGTTATTATAAGATTTCCGAATATTTAGAAGAAAGAAATGCTTGGAATTAATTGCTCCTCATACAATCTCTACAAATTAATTAAATGTAATACACTTTTTTAAATTTTATTTCTAAGAAAAAAATACTAGCCCGCTGAGTTTATATCGCCGGATCTTCTCAGTGTGTGGCAGCGTTTCGATCCGGTGTAGTTTTTAGAATTATATAGACGCGTCACAATAATCTTTGTAAAGATCCATGTGAATAAATAGATTTTGAGTTAGAGTTTTGAGTTTATATATATTTTATAGGGGGTTTATTGAGTATAAATAACTTACTTGCATTTCAGCAGGATGTCGTCTCTTGTCGACGGTATGATCACTTCCCCCCAACATGTGCGTTCCCCAGTGAAAATGTGCTTGTGACAAGATATGCTTCGCTAAAAAGGGTCCTCCTTCTAAATATGGCCGTTCTGTTTTCCATTTCGCTCCTAATAACACTATAAAAATGTAAATTAAATTGCTTTTATGCTGTTAGTTTGTAAGACCAGTTATAGTGAATTACTGCGTCGGCCTTGGCACAGTCAATGTCAGCAAGGGACTACTCGTAAACGACCCCTGGGTCTGATCTGAGTAGTGGGACTTAAGGTAATGTAAAAATATATAGACTTTATTTAGCAATGTATTTATTTTTTAAATTTAGGTATTAAATCTTAGCCTGTAATTATAGAAATAAAATAAAATAAATGTAGTAAATTAATTATGAATAAAATTCCTGAAAACACTTGGAATGTAAGTTTACTTCACACTTTTGGCAGGCAGTTACGGTTTTGTTTTTTGCATAAAGCACATCTAAGTCTAAATGGAGCTTTACATATCATGTGATCTGCGTTATGCCTTTTTACCGAAGGTGGAACTTTAGATAAAATTCGCCGAGAGAGTTCTGTGTCCAAGTAATGTTTTAATTCTTTCAGCATGAACTTGGTATTAATCAGCATGCAAATAATACCAAAGTCATAAAGCAGCAATCCATGTTTTAAATCCGAAGCGTATGGGTTTTCTTCTTATATTCTACTTGCATCCATGTCTTCTGTAATTCCAAGTCATAGATTCGTCTATACTAATTTATTTTTCAATGGGAGCCAATTAAATAATTTTTTGGGCATGTCAAATAAAGGCCGTACCTTCGACATTTTATCATTTAGAGCTAAGTTAGTTTTATCCGCCACATGAAAATATCTATTTATCCCCTCAAACCGGTTCTTAGTCATACATTTTACGTTACCAAAATTTTGCGAGTATCTTCGTTGTTTTCCCAGTACATACGGCGGCTTGGTACAGAAGAATAACCACTCGAAATGAGAATGCCCAAAAAGCAATAAATGTCACTATCAAATAAACTGAAACTCATGTTCCCCTGTTGAGACCCATAAATAGCTAATTGTTTTACAATATGCATAATTACATCGTGGTTAAAAAATAATTCAAAAAATGTAAGGAGATCAGAACCACTATCTTCAGCTTCATAAGCCGGACCTGGGTAGTGGTGGAAACCACTCCCGGCTATTTTGAGGCAAATCTCTATTTGTCCATTTTCACCTCGCTGTTTTTATAGATGATACTGTGGACCTGGATGTTGATGGTGCACCAAGAACTTCATAATCATCAATATCTTGTATTCACCTCAGCAGTTGCTACTAATTGGTTTCGTGATAATTGGTCAAAATGGATTAAATCTTCGTCGCTGGAGTCACCGTCAGACGCGTTACCATTGCCAGATTGATCCACAATATAAACACCTAGCACCTTCCACTTCATCGTCAAAAGCAATGTCATGAAGTAAATTCATTCATTCGTTTCAAGTGCTCTATTCGACCTGAAAATAGAATACCATACATTTCAGTAATTGCGTATGACCCAAGGGTCGTTACCGATCCAATAGATTTTTTTTCAAATTTGATATAACTGGATTAACTTTTTATTAAAAATGATGCTGTCGTTTCAAAGATTGATTGTTTAAATTTCAGTTAAGTACAGCTTTATAACAACAAAATCATTAAATAAAAATATACTTACAATATTTTCAGACATGCTACGTAAATATTACTCCCAAAAACTTGTCATAATTTGAACTGGTTCAAATTACTACCTTCATTCACGGATAGAAGAATTAACAGTCGCTAACCGTAGAAAGTACCTTCTTTTAATATAAGATGGCTCTGCGAACGAGTACTATAATAGTTATTTATAAAATTATGACTTTACCTTACCCCTTTATTATAAGACAAAAACGACCCAATGGGCATATATGGGTTAAAAACCGATTAAGTTAGGCACGTTTGTCATTATTTTGACCGATAATTCTCCGACTCTCCACTGGCCTTTGGCCAGGTTATAATGGTGCAGTTTGGGTAGCACGTGCTAAGACCGCGTCAGGTTCTTATCTACGTCCGGTTATATGACTCTATCTTCTACCAAGTCAATAGAATCTACGCTCTATGCAACAGTTGACTCAAATTTACTGTCACAATTTGTTTTAGCTAGTATATGTATAGTTAAATAGTAATCGTGTAAGTGACAATTGTCATATCCTAATTCCTACCCCTAGTTTTTCCCCTTCCACACCTCGCTATATGGTCGCTAGTGTTGCGTCCGGACTGTGAAAAAGAAAGCCTCATGAGCAAGTTCTCCGCCGTACGAAGAAGTGCCACTACGAGTTGCAATAAATCGCATCGCTGCATAGATATCATCAGAAATCGCTAATAGACGCTTTATATCGCAATGCTCGCCACGAGTGAATATAAGACAGTCATGTGGTGTAATAGATTGCATACAGGAAATTACAAAAGTCAGTGACTTAATCCTTACCTATAGGTATAGGTACCCTTCTGTTACTCGCAGTCTCAGCATATATTTCCCGCTTAAAATACAGTCCACTATAGCACTTGGGGTCGAGGTCCAGCTCGGCGGGTCGAGCTGGATCTCGACCCCAAGTACTATAGTGGACTGTATTTTAACCACCACCGATTAATATTATAAATGCGAAAGTTTGTATGTTTCTTTGTTTGTTAATCCTTCACGCAAAAGTTGTTTAACCGATTTCCATGAAATTTGGCAATCACGTAGAGGATAACTTGGATTAACATATATGTTAGCTTTTGTTTCGAAAAAATGTTCCTGTGGGACCATTTACCAAGCGGGCAACGCCGCGGGCAACGGCTAGTTATTTATAATAACAAACATGATTTAACTCACAGGTGTATCCAGTGTTTGTCAATTTGACTTTGTGAGGGTAGACATCGAAATTATACCACTTTAATTCTGGACACCAATATTTTGTTGAACCTGTGATTGACACATCTATTGGAGACGGCAGATCTCCTTCAAATTCACTCCAATAGTGAATCCACTCTCGTGTGCCATAAGGTGGTATTTTGTTTTATTCTTCTTTAGGCTGCTCTTCGGGTTCATCTAAAGTATTGTATTTTACAGTGCAGAAAAAGTCAGGTAAATTTTCTCCTGGTAAGGAGTGCTCCTAGATACAATCACCCAAGAGCATTGTTTGTATAGAAATGAGTGCACTAAATGCAAATTGTCCG
>NJDD01005631.1:11152-26245 GCA_002245505.1 Calephelis nemesis
AATATTGCCGTGGTATATTTATCAAGAAAATAATGACGCCATCATTTATCAGTGTCGAAACGCCTCTGACCAATCAAATTGCGTTAAAATAGTAAATTATATTTCGAGTCACAATTTTCTGAAATCTTATTGGTCAGGAGTTATGGCGGGTTAATGACGGCACTACTTATTGATGCGAACAAACTTTAGCCCTAAATATGATTTGAACAATTTCTAGAGTAGTTTTTTTACGATTTTCTAGAACAGACTAAAGAAGACAGTATTTGACAGCTATTTCAATTTTTTTACATACATATAAACAAAAACATATCTCCAGAGTACCCAGTTCCAAATGTATAGAGAGTTAATATTTTCTTCCACTTTTTCATATGCATAAAACTATTTAAAAAACCTCTAAGTAATTAGTTCTACACTTATTTGATTATTTAGGCCAAAAAATAAGAAAAAAGAATAGGTTGTTTTGACATTATCAGAATACATTTTATGATTAAAGTTTTTTTTTTGCCCTATCGCCAACCGATCACTTATCCAATCCGGGAATCGAAACTGAGATCCTTTGTAATCAAAGTCAACACCATAAGATCACAGATAATTGGAAAAAAACACATGTTTTTAGTTGCTGACCCGGGGACTAAATTCGGGACTTCGTGAAGTCAAGTCCATCACCGGACTTAAAAAGGAAGCTTTAAAAGCTTCGTCAAAATCACGATACATAGGACTCCTCAAACTTACCAACGGAAGCTTCAATGCTAGGGATAACGATTTCAAAGTCAACTCTGTACCACTGCAGCAAGAGAGATGTCATCTCGACGGTGAGGTGTGGAATCTCGAAGGAGCCGAGCCCGGTAGCCTTTGTATCGATGAGGGTGAGGTGCGATCTGAAAAGGCAATAATATTTTACGCTTGTTTATGTAAAGGTCGAAACACATACGTAGGTTGCGGCGCCGAGCCGCTAAAATCGACGGTTTGCGTTGCGGCGTTGCGACGTCATAGACGTGTCTCTACCATGGACCATGGTGAGAAACTTATTGCTTATTTATTATCAAAAAGATATTACTCTGGCTAAAATAAATTAATTAATAGTGCACGGCGCCGCAGTGTTCGTGTTTTGGCCATTGACCGCCTCGTTGGTCGAGTGGCTAGCATACACGCCTAACTAAACCGACTAACCGCGAGGCTCGGGTTCGATTCCCGACGGGGGCAGGCATTTGTGTGATGAACATTTAGATGTCTGCATTTCCGGGTCTGGGTGTTTATTAAACTTATTCTAATATCTATTTAAGTAATTCTATGTATTAGAATCGTTGACTAACACCCATAACACAAGCATATAATTTGCTTACTTTGGGGTTAGATTCAATTTGTGTAACTTGTCTAGGGATACTTATTTATTTATTATTGGTAAGTTGCGCTGCAATTCGTCACATCGTTGCAACGAACCCTGTGGATTAAGTATATGGAAAACGACGTGGCAATGAACTAATGTAGCTTAACCCTAAACCACTATTTTTCTTCTTTTTTTATCAGGCAAACAAGCAAAGCCTACCAATGTCTTAGAATGTTATGCCAATTTCGAGCTATTACATTTTATCTAAGTAAGACTACCGACTATTCTACCTACCCAAAGAAACATGACAATAGTGAAGATTGATGCGGTACAAAAACAGAAGGTAGCGGTACCAATCTAAAATAATGATATGAAAAAGTAGTTCGTATTTTTATGTGTTACACATACAGATATGGATTAGATTCATTCAAGTAATCTTATCATACCAAAAACATTTAATACAAAATGTTGCCAAGACGACCAAATAAGGTTTGCCTTGTGAAAAAGATATAAGATCTCACGTAGAGCCAAGCTTCTGAACGGCCTAACTCTACCGACCAACTATCTTCAGACATTTTACATATCAGTAAAAATGTATGGCTTAGCTACCGTCGTAGAGGTGATGCGAATGTTTAGTTTCTGAAGTAACAGAAACAGCTAAGCTATTCATTGACTGAGACCTACCATGAGACTCTTGATTAAGGTGGAGGTTTTTCTAAGTACTTAGTAATAGGTTTCCTAGTTACTGCCTATAGGCCCGTGTAAACTGTCAAGTCCTGATCCTAATAATTGATGAAAGTCCCAGTCAAACTTTTAATCAGTACGTTGAGACGGCGCACTTCTTTTTAATATCTACTTGATTCTCATTTAACTGATAATAATAGGAGCAGCTAAACCAACTTAGGACAAATAAGTCGTAATAATTATTACTTTAACAACGCTAAGCACTACATGAGCCCTAAGTTGAAAACTTAAGTTTCAATTGTGCTTACATTTTGAACAAGAGTGTGTTCTGTACCTTATCATGATTACTCATTAACGGCCAATGTTAATAATCAATCCTAATCCAAAACTTGCTGTCCAAGATTGATATTTTGATCTATTTTTATGTTATCGCTTGCCAAAAACATATCTGGGGACAGGATGAATATGGCAATTAAGTATAGGATAGGCCGGCGGATAAGCAGCTATCTAGATTGCTTGAAATCCATCTTTAGAGAAATATTATTAACATTGGCCGTAAGTGTGTAATGTCTATCTACTTCTATCCGCCATCTTAGTTATGTTAGAATACTGTAAAAAATACTTACCCTGGTAATCCAACAAGTACGCCATAGATGTGGATATGGTCACGTTCGTATGGGTCCAACTGTGGGAAACTTGGGGATCCATTGAGGAATAGCTGACGGACTCTTTCTAGTACTTCCAACAGCGCTTGCTCTAACACGCTATTTTTGGCTAATACATCTGAAATTAAGAAAAGAAAATATTACCGGTGTTATAAACCGAAAATAAATTAGAAGTAAGTGCTGATTTAAAAATAGAAAGGAAGCTGCATTGGTTCGATCATGTGGAAAAAATGGCAAATGAAAGTTTGAGAAAACAGATACACAATACGAACGTTAACAGTTTTAAACTTATTTTAATCCCCGACAGAAAAAGAGGGTGTTATATATTGTCCTACATATAGTATGTATGTGTGTGTCTGTCTGTGATATCGTTACTCCTAAACGAATGGACTAATTTTAATGTGGATTTTATTATTTGAAATCTGACGAGATACAGATGATTTGTATGTACATTATATAGGTTTTATCGGTGGTTAATGAATAACTTTATTGTTATTGATTTATAGTTAATTAATTTCCCTACATCCCCAGCCACGATAACTTGGCAGGTAGGGATCCATTTGGTTAATTAATCATCTGCCTTTCCACCCACCATACCATCTCGTAAGAGATGAACGAAGACTAAATGGGCTAACACGAACAAAGCCACTGGTGACATGATGAAGTGCGGGCAAGCTACTACAGCATGCCCGGATATACGAGTACATACAAACATACATATATTCACGCCAAGTCTCTTAAGGGGTAGTCAGAGAGTATCGAGTGCCAGACCTCACGATTCTGACAAACCTGTCTTGCTTCCTTCACATTCATTACCCTTTTCATACAAACACGCCGGTTTCGGAGACTCTTGACACCACCCTCGGACAATATCAGATTAATCTGATCGTGAAATGTCAGCCTTGGTCTCCCCGGGTACCTACATCCATCCACATTCGCATTGTATATCGGCTTTGTCAATCTTTCATCTGTCATTCTTTCCACATGACGATTTCACTCTTTCATTCCATATACGAGTACAATAACAATATTATGTTCTGGTCAGCAATACAGGACAGCGGTTAGACTTTTTTATTTTTATTTGGTTGGACGGTGAACAAGCTCTACGATAAGAGACATTGGTGGTCTGTGAACACCATAGATGTTATAGTTGCCTCGCAGTCATTTGGTCAGGAGACTAAGTTTAGTTTGCAAATCTACCGCATACCCTACACTCCGTACCCGAACATTACACTGTTATTATAGCGGCAGGAATAAAAGGAGGAATCCCTACCCAGGCAACTTGCTGCACAGCACTTTACCACCAGTAGTTTTGTTTGTAATTATCCGTTTTGCCTTTGCTCGCATCTTACAAGCTGCCTGGCAGGACTGTAGATAATCTATCCTATACAGACCACTGGGTCAACACGAGAGAGGTTTGATAGTATAAGTACTGAAATTACCGTTTGATTGAAATGCGGTTAAAATATCTTGGGCCTGTAGTGGACTCGCTGAAGCAAGGCCTACGGCCGCTAGTACCAGGAATAATAGACGCATTTTGTATCTGCAAAAAAACAACGATGCTTAGCGAATATGTTGCAAAAAATAAAATGAGGATGAATTTTTTTATTTAAAAAACAGTTAAACCACACACACACACACACACACACACACACACAAGCATACGGTTCTCCTAGTGAGATGTTAGAAGTATGTCACTATCCCTTGACTGAGGTTTTAAGCCTTTTGTGCAAGTGCCTAACTTATCCTCTCTATCAGGACTTGGCACTGTCGTTATGGCGGCAGGAATAGGTATTTTTTTGGAAATTATCCATGAACTTATAATATTTTTTCCCCGTGTTGGTCCGGGCTTCTTTGCAGAATAGACCATCTGCCTTAATGCCAGGCAGCTCGTAAAATGCGAGCGTAGGCTTAACGTCAGTAACACCGTGACATATACTAGGTGGTAGAGTTTTCGCAGCGACTCACTCGGATTGGTACCACCACCTTAACTATTCCTGCCGCCATAAAGTTATTGCTTGCCGTTTATGTGTTCCGGTTGGGAGAATATTACTTTTGCTCGAAGTTTGACATATCGGCCTTAGGTTGGCAAAGTAACATTACAATCTTTGGTGTCTCTAGGCGACGTGAATTTCTTACCACCAGGAAATCCGTCTGCTTGTTTATCTTCCAATATCGTAAAAAAATTTAAAAAAAAGAATTCCTTGTCTATTTCGAACTACCAATTCCAATTGAACTAAGATATACGTTACTTACCTGATCGTGCTGGGCAACCAAACAATAACGCAGATTGCAATGTCCTATAAATTTATATCAAAACAAGTACGTGATAGCACTGATTGTTATCATGTTTATCTTTTAAAACCAAATAATTATCGCTATTTTTGGTAATTTGTTATTTACGTAATCATCATTATGTTTGGATAAGATTAAGAGCTTTATTTGGGATTTCCTGCCGCTGGAAACAGTTTAATTTAAGTTCTTAATTTTCAAAATTTTAAACCTTAATCTGTTATTGGGCAAGTTTTAAGGCTTCGGCCAAACTTTCGTTACAAAAGCACAGTCGCTTTGCGGCAGCGCCTGCCGCGTGCGTGCGTGCTGTTTGTGTTTATTTGAAAACGTTCGAAATGGCATACTTACATAAACATGTCAATCAATTTGGGCCCTAAGTGGTTTTTGCGGTGCTGCAGTTGCCAGTTTAGTTTTTGTTTACATTTTTTTTAAACGAACTCTTTTCCTTTAGCTAACCGACCCCATTAGATCTACCGATATTATTTGTAAACTACGTACCTATTTCAATTCGATTGATACAAATAATTTATTAATACAACCCTAATACTTCGATGGAGCGTAGGTATGTATTTTATCAACTAGTTACCTAGTAAAATTGGTCCTGGTTGCCGGGGAGGTTGTGTCGCCGTTTTTTCTCCTGACAGGTTACGTTTGGAAACGGTAGCAGTTTATGCTAGCTTTTTAAATCTTTTTTAATTAATAAATATATTTTTGATTATAAAATGCATCTAATTACTAAAACTAAATAAATTAGTTTATTGAATACTTAGACACCACGATGTGATAGAATATGTTGATATGAATAAGTGTTTTGTAATACTTTTACACACATACTCCTCAAATACAAAAAAAATCATTTCATTCATTTTCCGTACTTTTCCATGCTTGTTCTGTATCTCAAACAACACAAAACACAGTGTCAGCAAAGCGTAAAACTGTCTAGTGGTCAGACCATCACCAGGTCACCAGTAAATAACATCAGTGTTAAAATTTTAGTTAAAGCCGGTACATGCTAGTATGCACTTTAATTTCAAAGAATCCTACTTCGCATCCCACGTCCCTCTATCTTGACACGTTATGGCAGTAGTACAATTATTAAAATTTTCTGCCAAACATCAAGTATCTGCATAAACTCGAATAACTAATCTTATCTTATCAACATTTAAAAATCTATCTATACTTATAAATTCCCGTTTCCTTTCCTCTGTTTTGTATTCATTAATATGATTACCAGAATTATTACCTGTAATCACCTTTTATATGCGGACGACGTGCAACTTTGTCGTCACTTTTCTCTTTTCGACATTGTGAATGCAGTCTATGTAGTTAATTAAAATCTTAAATAACTTTTCTTGGGCTGCTTCATTTCTAACTTTTTAAGTTACACTTTGAGGTATTTAATTGCGTTAAACATGATACTCTGATCAGCAACCTATTATGAGATTAGAAATAGTCACTTAATCTTCTTATTTCTTATTTAAACGGGAGAACTAAGAGAGTTGAGATTAATAATGTAAAACAGACAGATGCGTCTGTGATCATGGGTGTTTCCAAGGGCTACATTTTAGGACCATCTTTGTACCTCATTTTTATAAATGACTTGCCTCACTACAAAAATAATAATCATAGAAAGGCATTGTTCACATATGACACTTCACTATCATTTAAAGTGAAAAGACAACTGGGTAAGTATGGCGAAAAGAACGATACGTTTTCAAAAGTTGTAAACACACAAATGCCTGCACAATTTATTAAATTCACTTGTGCTTTCTACAATATATTTTTATTTCACATACCTTCTTTACGCTGAAGGCTAGACCAATTAGTTTTCTCGGGGGGTTTGTGTTAGTAATTTTTGTCTGACTATAATTGAAATAAAAAAAAATGATTTACACGTTCACTCGGGATATAAGTTGGTCATGTCTGTGTGTTTATACGTCTTTGGCGTCATATCTTTTAAACGAAAGAACCGATTTTGATGCGGATTTTCGATTTGAATTTGACGTGATCGAAATGGTTCTTGAAATTTCGATTCCTACATTACACGTAGATTTGTCGGGGATGTTGAACATTTAAATTTTTTTATGATAGTAGAAGGTGAACAAACAGACGGATTTCCTGATGGCAAGAAATTCACGCCGCCTAGAGACATCAAAGGTGATAATCCTGCGTTGCCAACCTGAGGCCGGGATGTTAGGCCTCGAGCAAAAGTAATTTTACCGGCTACCTAACCTTTCGAACCGGAACACGTCAACGGCAAGCATTAGACGATATGGTGGCAGGAATAAGTAAGGCGGTGGTACAAATCCAGACGAGTCACTGTGAAACTCTACCACCTAGTAGGATGTTATGGTGTTAGTGACTGTAAGCCTATGCTCGCCTTTTACGAGCTGCCTGACAGGAAGGCAGTTGGTCTATTCTGAATAGGAGCTCGGACCAATTACAACAATTACAATTACAATTTCTTAAACTATATCTATCTTTACGCATATCTTAGATTTTTTTTAGAAACCATGTATACAAGCAAGATTGTCAACTAAAACTTGATTCATTTGGCTTAAGAACTCACGCGGCGGTTTTCACTCGCGCCCGCGGTGGTCGCGGAACTGGGGTTTTATCACAAAACCCACGAGACCGCTAATTTGTGAGGTCACATGGCCGTCTCAGTTGTAATCATCGCTCGCAAACTTTTATGACTCTATGACCGGGCGACCGCTGCCGCGGGAATCGCAACCAACCGCGGTACTGCGGCTACTGCGGGTAAAACGCGTCCTGAAATATGATCTTACTTTTTGCATATTTTATAGAACCAACGGTTCCGCAACCGGTGCGGGCGCCGCGCGGACATTAAACGCTCCGTGAGTTCTTAGGCTTAGTATTTTCTTTTTTGGGTTTTAGGTGCAGTTTTGATTTTTGACATTCTATTCCTACACTAAATTTTACATAGGTACGATTATTTAAAATTTACAAGACCCAAATAATTTCTTTAAATCATAGACACAATCTAAAGCCTTTAAGTCTTAATTCTTTCCTTATCTATGCTTTAATTCCTTATAATTTTCATTAAATACTTTTACGTCAATGATGTTGTACAATAACTTTATAATAATACCTACCAGCTGACCGGCAAAAGATGTTTTATAATACTTTTTTTGTTGCTTGAGTAGAAAATCATAAGTTCTAATATCGCTATTAACAACACTAAAATTACAAATTTTCAATAAGACCCGACAAAATCTGCATAAAGCATTAAAAATTAATCAAATAGAAAAAACATTGAGATCGTTTCCGTTCAAAATTTATGATTCCGCAAACAGACACACACATGTCAAACTAGTAACACCTTTTTTTGAAGTCGGGTATTAAAATAGTAATTAGTGGTTAAGAGGTGTACATTTAGGGTTCAAGTATTGTGGGAGGCTTAAGGCGGCTTCAAATCTGGAGAGGATGTCCCGATCAAGTGTTTTTGCCCCGTTTTCTATGGATACGAAAAATCTGTGATACACCGCTTGCTGACCGCATTCGTAACAGTGATATCCAAGAAAGAATAGGGTTGAAAAAAAGTGTTGGTGTTTAAATAAGAAAAGCATGCTCCGCTGGTTGGGTCATATGGAAAGAATGGCACATGAATAATTGACAATGCAGATATACAATGTGGATGGATGTAGGTACCCGGGAAGACCTAGGTTGAAATCACTCGGGTATTAAACGAGGGTGGTTCCCAGAATCTTCAAAACCGCCATGATTGTATGGAAAGGTTAATGAATGCTGAGTAAGACAGGCAGGACTGCCAGGATCGTGGGATTTGGCACTTGATACTCTCTGCCTCAACCGAAACGAGACCCTGGCGTGAAGATATGTATTTGTGTATGTGTAATTTTTAACCGACCGACCGTTAGTATCCCACTTCAGCAAATAACAATAGAAAAGTCATTCCAGTTAGAGTTATACAGCCCCATTGCGTCTCCTCGTTACGAAATGGAATAAAAAAAAGTATTTTCATATCCCCGAAGACGTAGGCAGAGGCACAACCAGGGCACCCACGACTAGCCGATGACACTAAGTCCAACAATGTGATAGGTGGCAAGCCTATCGCCAACCAGGCACATATCTAATCTCGAGGAACATTTTTTTTTATCAGAAAATTGGAAAACCTAAATTTATTATTTATGGACTCTTAGAATCGAAACATCAAATCACTTAGTGTTGCTAGACGAAAATTAGACAAGGCTTGCTTTCTATTATCCCTTTGAACTTCGTTTCTGCTGCTTACGACATTTTAACAGAAAGCGAAACCATTCGAAATCTCTAGAACCACATTTGGCAACTTTTATCACGGTGGCCGGGAGAATGCTGAGTGTTTCCTAAGGTTAAATTTGAGATCGTAAAATTGACAAGAATGCATAGTGTTTGACTATCCTATAAGTCCAGAAGATGATAAAGGTAAAAAATCACTCTTAGTCATAATATCCTGAAGATTGCGAGACATACTTAGCAATCAAATGTGCCACCAGCAAAACAGTTGCCAAGACCAGAGAAGACCTCTTACAATCAGCCTTACTCTAGGATATAAGTTTATTTATATTTTTGCAAAAGTTATTATAAAAAGTTTATTTATATTTTTTTATAATCTAGAATCAATTAAAGAAATAATAGAAATAGAAATTCGTTTATTTCGCATAGTCCATAGAGTGTAGTGTATACAATATTAAAATCTACCTCTAAATCGGGACGCGACCTCACACTCAGAAGATGCGGCAAAAAAATTTTAGCGCGCTTTTTTCCTTTTTCTATACAAATATTACTTTTTTAGTTCTATGTTAGTAACATACATTTATAAGGGACTGGTATGAGGAGCAATTAATTCTAAGCTCTTTTATCTGTCAAATATTTAGCAACAGTATAGTAGCCTTTTTTAACCCCCACCCAAAAAGAGGGGTGTTTTAAGTTTTACGTGTCTATCTGTCTGTTTGTGGCATCAGAACTTCTGAACGGATGCAGTGATTTCAATTTGGTTTTTTTCATTAAAGGTAACTTATTATATTATTTTACATTGGCCCATAAAAGAATGGCTTACTCTGTGGAGACAAGGCATATACACAAAAATATTGTTTTTATCCTTCGTATTCACACGAACGTATATTTTTCTATATTAAATTTTGATGAAAATTAACAGTTAGAATAATAATTTCTTTGAATTATAGGCTCTTAGGTTTACTTATAAACTCATAATGGCCCTTTTTGTGAAAAAAAACAACTTCTTCTCTTCGATCGTTGCTTTAATAAACTGATGAATACGTAGCATAGAGACATAGCATGGAAA
The DNA here is from genome assembly GCA_002245505.1 of Calephelis nemesis. NCBI lineage: Eukaryota > Metazoa > Arthropoda > Insecta > Lepidoptera > Riodinidae > Calephelis > Calephelis nemesis. The sequence continues at coordinate 21,444 of NJDD01005631.1, forward strand.
AGGAAGGCTGTCGAACCTAACGAAACCGTTGAAAACGAAGCTGTTGACAGGCCGTTACAACCGCATTGATCTCACAAAGGAGATTCCTCGGCAGCGGAGTCTGAGTTTTATTACACTAATCCACAAAAGCAAGTTAAAAGACTCACGTTAAAACGGTGGTCTGAAGCTAGGCATGACGTGTAACATCTCGAATCATTTTTTTTGCGAAAAATGGAAAACATTGCCACATTGAAACAGTGCAAAGAGGCGAAGATATGACCAAGTCACAGACCAGTTAAGTACAGTATCTGAAATCCGCCCGAGATAAATTGGTTTCTTTCTTTAATAGCAGCTGTTGTTTTTCCATTTCTATAAAAACCACCAAATCTTTGTTTTGCTGATATAGTATAACCTTTTCCATTGATTAGCTTGCTTCAAAAAAGGAGGACGTGATATGGTCAACATATTTGGTCCGTGGTGAAAAATAATAATACATTTTTTTTCGTTAAGTCATGACAGATGTTTTGCTTCAACAATCCTAATGGTGTCAATATCAGTTAACCGTCTGATTTTTTTTAATCATTAGCGTCCCATGTTAACTTTTAACAATTGTGATTCCTAAGACTATTGTGAAATCTACAAGGTCCAGCTTTTCTCATTAAATCATAGAGTTAGTTTTTACTTACCTCACATGAGGCATTGAAAATTTAATACACATTTTTTTTCAAAAAAAGGTTACTTACCTTGAAGTCTATCCAAATAACCACTTTGTCTTTTCACTTTAAATAAAAGAACGGCCATCTTCAAACGTTACAGTCTCATGTTCCATGTTTCGTAGTAATTTAATAAATTGATATATAAGGAACAAACATGGTCCAAGTATGGACCCCTGACAGCCACGCATTACAACAGCAGCACCTACAGATTTTACACCATTTTTTTTATTTTACATTTAGTTTAATGCCTATCTACATTTATATGAATTATGTATCCAAGGAATTTAAACAAACTGAAACTGAACTATTTATTTAGGTCAATTGCGATGAATGAATTTTTCGACCCAATTAATGTAAAAGTGTTGTCCAACATTCTAAATTTTTTCTCATACATCATTCCCATTTCAATGTCGGGTCGTACTAGAAAAAGTGCTGAAATTTAGGTGAATTCTATAATATTAAAATTGGATTATTAGAATAAAATAGCACTAAAATGGAAATGTCGCATAATATTACAACATACGCAATCACATACTAATTATCAAAAATGATGTTACAGTCATTGCCAAAATACCTATAGTATGTGTAATTTTATAAAAATAAAAGTAATTAAAACGATTTAGTGATATTTTATTTCTGTAATAGTTACAAATCATTTACATGGAAATATTGGTCATGCACAATCTCAAAAATATAAATTTTTCGCAGAAATTAATTTTTGAAGTGAAAACTTCTTTAGCGGCGTAGCGCATTTTTTGGAATGAGTAAAAACTTCTAAACTCGAGTCATGACACGTGGCCTGATCGAAAATTTGTAAGACGTTTATGTAGTCATTAAAATCGCAATTTTTTCTCAGTTTTCCTGTGAAATCACGTTACCTTTAGGTACCTGTATACGTTTAGTTTTACAAAACTCTGTACTTTAGTACTACAAAAAGGTGAGTCACACTACCTACATTATGTTGGAGTCATCACACCTGAAATTACTTTAAAGAAAAATTAATGAAAGCTTATAAGCTTATCTTGTTTATGATAAAGCCACTTAAAATATTTGAAAACATTTTTTTTCATATCTGTACCTAATATATCAGCTGTATTCCATTTTTATTTATATAATCTAGAAACCTGTATAATAAGTTTCACAAATGTTACAAAAGTTTTTAAATAAAAATTTCAATTTACCTGATAACATCATTTTCAATTCATATAAAATCTGTCTATAGTAATTGCCATTTTCTTAAGAGAGTGAATAGGCAAGCGCCTTTCCTGTTAATGAGAGACACCGTAGTCCATAGATACCATAAATGTTACTACTGTATCCACATATTTTATTGAGTTGACTATATTATATAGGACCTCTTCCATTCTAAATTCAAATTCATCATAGGGTGTACAAGGGGGTTTATGTGCACTTATTACAATAATTTGCTCAAACTCAAGCAATCTCAATAACTGGTTTAACTGAACATTAGCTTAACAGCTATCAGCTCATGTTCAACTTCAATAATCACCAGGTTGCTATCTCATTCAACAATGATACATGGTGGTTCCTTAATTATAGTTAATAAAAATATAAAATTTAAAGAACGCAGATATATTATGAACCTTTTTATTAATCGCCTCTGTGGTCTAGCGGTTCAGTTGTTGGACTTGACTGCTTGAGGTCCCGGGTTCGAATCCCGGGTTGGGCAACAAAAAGTAAATTGGATTTCTCCAATTTCCTAATTAAAAAAAAAAAACGTTGCTCGGGATTGGAAATGTTGGCGATAGGTTTGCCACCTATCACATTGTGGGACTTAGTGTCTTCGGCTAGTCGTGGGTGCCCAGGTTGTGCCTCTGCCTACCTCTGCGGAGATATGGGCGTGAAGATACCTTTTTTTGTTTAAACATACATATTACCAGGGCCGGATTTAAACTCAATGCTGCTCCTGGGCACCGGAAAAAAGTCCGCCCTATTGCCAGAATTTTACTTAACCCTATACTTAGCAATTATAATTTTTTTCAATACATTTTGTTTTTGCGTTAAATTCTGAATAAAAAGGGTGCCAAAAAAATGAGGAAAATATTAAAAAAAAACTAACTTAAAAGGTTTTTGAGATATAGCATGTGTCTTTAAATGCACTATGCCACCTTTATAGACGTTTAATTATCAAAGACCTATGTGCACTAAAATACACATTGCCAGAGTCAGTGGTAGGTTAAAAAAACTGTAAACCTTGTAAAAAATATTTTTTATTGACTAAAAAACAAGTTCATCGTATCAAAAATTTAAATATAACTAAATTATATCACAGTCATAACAATTTAAATTAAAGTAATTGACCTTTTAGATCTAGCAGCAGTATAATAAAACATTATACGAAAGTACACTCATACCTAGTTTAATAAAAAAAAATGGTGAGAGCAAACCTAAGAACAAAATTATTAAATAGATCAATAATATCATTGCTACATTTATTAAATAAAATAAGAATATGACAATTTAACAAGTAAGTTTTTAAGTTTATAGATTAAGGAAATTTTGTGTGATAATTATTATAACAATTACGACCCTCGACTAGACAGAGGGGAACTTTACATTTTGTAGACATAATTTCGTTTGACTTTTTATGCACTTCTTGCATCGGTCTTTCGTCCCAAAAGAAAAAATGTGATCGAATCGGGCATAATCTGATGTTTGTGGAGTGAACATGAGTTTATGGGTACCTACATTTCGATATGTATTGAGATCAGTGCTCATAGCACACCAGAAGTCTTTGAGTTTCGTAGGCTTTGTGTCTTTAGCTTCGCGGCGATACACTAACCATGCATTATCGACATGAATGTCAAGAAAATGTGAGAACACTGGTATATACCAACGGTGTGCTCTTGTTTCCGTCCGGTAAAGTGCTACAAGCATATCTGCTAGATCTACATCTCCCATGCTAGCAATACAATCTTTTATAATGTTGGGACATGTGATCGGCTACTTAGCTTCTATGTTTTGCTGTACTTTAACATCTGTTGGACTGGATGTGCATCATTATAGATACTTGATGCTGATGCTCTGATTTGAAGCTAGTACGGACGGTGAATCTAGGTTAGAAAATTTACGATTTGATGAACTTAAAGTTGTTACACAAATGGTATCGAGGTCACTATCCGACAGCAAATAAAGATTTTCAAGGGAAGGACTTAGTGATGGTGGATCTGAACTATTATCAGAATATTCAACAATTTCTTTTTTTGTACAATTTTGGGAATATAATGTAGTTTATTTTCCAAAGAATCATTTTTATCAATATCAGAATCAGCCCCAGGCTTAGGTATTAATGCCAAAATTCTGGATGTTCTAGCAGAAGGCTTAAACAACAAATTACTATGTGAAAGATAACGCCTAACTTCACCGACTAACCGCGAGGCTCGGGTTCGATTCCCGACGGGGGCAGGCATTTGTGTGATGAACATTTAGATGTCTGTATTTCCGGGTCTGGGTGTTTATTAAATTTATACTGGTATCTGTTTTAGTTTTTCTATGTATTTGTATCGTCATGTAACACCCATAACACAGGCATATCATTTGCTTACTTTGGGGTTAGATTCAATTTGTGTAACTTGTCCAGGGATATTTATTTATTATTATGTATTAATTTTATTTATTTGTTGAACTAAAACTTATTGTACTATTTCTCTAAACAAAGACGACTTAAATGGCAATGTATATTTAAATGCACATAGCCAAATGTAGTTGCAACTATTGGTAAGTTGGCAATGTGCATTTAAATACACATGGTCAAATTTAGTTACGTTTGTGGTAAGTTGGCATTGCATTAAGAGACATACATCAAATGACGTGTAAATAATCATAGATAACTAGTTTGATTCTCCACAAGAAATAGGTTATCCAAAACATAATGTATTTATGTGCTATTTTGAATAATTTGTTTTCTAGTATTGTGAAAAAAATGATATGATTTTTATCGATTTTTGCCTTGTAAGTCGTAAGCGCAAGTCGTAATGACCACTAGGGTTACTCTCGAGTCTCGAACAAAGATTCTAAGAATTCGAATTCGTTTCCAATGTTGAATTCAAATAGTGAAAAATAGGCACTCTTGACAGAAATGGGATT
>NJDD01005631.1:26253-43782 GCA_002245505.1 Calephelis nemesis
GACATGGCGTTGAAATTGTGTTCAAGAGTCGGAAATGTCACAAATCCGCTTCCAATTTCCAGATTTTGATGAAATCGTGTTTGGAGAGTAACCCTACAGGTGTTGTCAGCGTTCAGCATTATTTTTTCCAATAAAATACAAATGTTAAACTAGGCGAATACAAGGAGAAAAAACAAAAGATTCTTTTAAAATTTGGGCCAGATTTATTCAACAAGCACGTGTATTTAAATACAAATCGTCATGTATAGGGTTAAGATGGGAAATACGTGTAGAAAGATGCTGAATGATGATGATGATAAAGAAGAATGCTGATTTGTTTATTAATTTTTTTATAGACATTTTATTGACAGATATGAGTAGAGTGATTATCATTTTGATAATATCTTAAAAAGCACCCACCCTTTTTTTACATAAAATATTTTTATTCACATTATTATTAATTTATATTTATTGAAATGTTTAACACTATTCTTAATTTAAATTTATTTTCTATTTTTTAGTATGATTTTCTATAAACAACGTGTTTTGAGTTTTTTTAAACTATTATTTGTTTTGTAGAGTTATAATTCTCAGTAGTAGTCAACCGTTTCTTGGAATAACTTCTAAATGGCCAGAGTAATTCCAAGAACTAATCAGCTCTCAAGTTTAAATAACAACGGCGATTCCGGTCAAATCGGTTGAGTCCTTCGAGAGTTATCGAAAACGAAAAATTTCGAAAAAAGGGTTATTTCACTTAACTTCAACATTTCTTTTTGGATTTTGAAAAAGTACATGGAATACTACCAATCGCGAAAAATCGATTTATTCATTTAGAAATTATTGCGGTTTGAAAATTTGAAACAAAAATGACTGTATTATTAAACTTCTATCAGCCTTTTGAGCTCTAAAGAAATAGCTCAGTATCAAAGTGAGCAACGAAATAGAGAGGCCACTCGAGGATGAAATCGTCAAGTATGGAAAGTTGCGCCATATATAGTAGTTGTCATACGATCTTCAAATATGGAAAATGGCGCCTCTAGTAGTTGTCGTACGAAACTTCAGCGTTAAAATACCATAGTGCTCTTTTCATAACACTAATATCAGCATCTTTGGTCACTGTGGGCCGCATCGGGGTATGCGCGCGGGGTGCCTCGCGGAAATCCGCCGCGCAATAATCCGTCTCGATGCGGCCCAGCTGACTGGGCGTTGCTGCATACAAATAACAAAATGTATGCAAGCGATCTAGGCGGATTATTGCGCTGCGAAGCGCTCCGTCCCGACCCGTCTAACTTGGTGCCATCCATTAGGGTCAACCATTTTCCAGATTTTTTTAATTGATTGTTTGTTAAAGTTGATGTTTTAAGAAATGCAAAAAGCAACTCCGATTTTTTTTCGATTTTTCAAAAATAAATACTAATTAAAATTCTTTAATTCCAGAAAATATAAAAATCGATTATTATTTGAAATCTCCAAGGGAACTAATTGTTTAAATCATTTTGATTAATAATTTTTACTACAAAGTGGCAAAATTACGAGTATAATTCATCAATAATGAATGAATTGAATTTCTTGAATTACCAATTGAACAAAAATTATTAATTAATAGAATTATTTAGTAATATTATGGAATCTCGATAAGACTAAAAAAATTATCACTTTCAAAATTTTGCCGCCCTAAAACATTTGCCGCCCTGGGCACTCGCCCCGACTGCCCCTAGCGTAAATCCATCGCTGCATATTACATTCACGGCAAATGCCTTACACAGAGAGTAATGAGTGCCAAACCTTAAGATCCTGATAAACCCGTCTGGCTTCCTTCACATTCAATATCCTTTTCATGCAAACACGACTGTTTAAGAGACCCTTGACCTTCAGATAATACCCGAGTGATCTGATTCTGGAATGTCCACCTTGGTCTCCCCGGGTACTTACATCCATCCACATTCGCATTTACATCTGCTTTGCCAATCTTTAGTCTGTCATTATTTCCACATGATCGAACCAGTGGAGAGTTACACAACAGATTTTCCGTAGCGCTCTTATTTCGACCGCATTTATCTAACCTTCATTCTTTTTCTGCCATACCCAACTTTCGCTTCCATACAATAAATCTGTGAAACATGTCAACATGGTTACGACTCATAAACAAATCTTATTCTAGATTGTTGTCCAGATGTTTGACCATTGCTCCTAGAGATTTTTAGCACCTGTAATTAATATTTAACCGGCTTCAAAAAAAGGAGAAAGAAAGCGATTCCATTTTTTATTAGCGACAGGTCTGGATCTGATGATGGAATGAATCGCAGAGAAATCGAGGAAAATACTTAGTGTTTGTACACCTAGATTATTTACTTATTAAAATGGAAATATTTTTTTGTTAGTTTTACTACAATTTATCTAAGCAATCAACTAGGAACAGCAATTAACTAGGTGATAGGGTTTCGCAGCGACTCGTCCGCATTAGTACCACCGCCACACCTTTTCCTGCCGCCATAACTCAATGCCATAACTGCTTGCCGTTGATGTGTTCCGGTTCGGAGGGTAATGTAGCCGGTATATTTACTTTTGCTCTAGATCTAAGATCCCGGCCTTCGGTTAGCAACGCAACATAATCACCGTGCTGAATAGCTTGATTAAGGAGATGTAATAAAAACTAAACAATTTTTAAACAATGAGTTACACAAATCTCCATTACATATTATTAACACAGATCACAGAAGCTATTACCAGCCAGTATGTGTTCATTAAATTCTTTTCGTGCAAGGTTATATTTAAGGGTAATACAATGCAGGAAATTTTCTAAACCACTAACTTAACAAGCACACACACACGCATACTTACACTGACACACATGCACATACGCACACATACCCACGCACACATATACACAAACAAAATAGGTTATCTCGTTTTGTTTTCTGTGTCGTTATATTCTTTACATATGTATATAATAGCTTTTAGTATGTTTGTCTTATACATAAATGAAAGTTTGACATTGCGCGCATGATTTTGTTATCAGTTTTACCGCAGTCATTGAGTTGACTAACAGTAAGGAGGTGACTGATGTTTGAATGAAACCGATAGCATACATTATGATAAACATCATTCAAACGTTATTCATGACTGATGAATGTTAGCTTAGTGTTGCTGTTGCAAGTAAAAAAAAGTATCCTCACGCACAGTAGAGGCAGAGGCACAACCCGGGCACCCACGATAAGCTCAAGATACTAAGTCTTACTATGTGTTATGCGGTTAAGCCTTTCGCTTATCGGGCACATATCCAATCCCGCGTGACGTTTTTTATTTAAAAATTGTAAATACATTCTCTTAATGTTGCTCGATCTTGTTGTGACCAAGTCCAACACAGAGGCGGTCTGATGCGTGTAATTCAGTGTGATGGGCTTTTAACAGTATATGATAGGTATAAATTCATGTGGTATTTATCGTTGAACGTAAAGGAAAGATAAAAAAAATCTATCAAGACACAGACAAGAGACAAGAGGCAGTTGGCACTCGATACTCTCTGCCTACACCGCAAGAAAGTTGCCGCGAACATATGATGTTATTGATATTGTTAAAATAATTCGACGTTGTTTCTTCATTTACAGATTTTCCGCAACTGTAAAATTTCTACATTATTTTATCTTAACATATATAAATTTCGTGTCACGTTGCTTGTCCGCGATGGACTTCTTACCTATTTATGCCCGGTTCCTATATTCAAAAAACGAGTCGTTTTGATTACGGATGGTAGTATTTTGTACGCTTAGTGAGATTACTAACAACGGTTGCTTGTTTCCGACTATTGATTCTAAACATTTTTTGAAAATATTGGTAACCCTCCGTTACTTTTGAACAAACTACGAATGGTTTAGCTGACGGATTACGATTCGTTGATTATAGGAACCGGGCATTAACCGATTGTAAAAAAATTTGGACACCGGGTGCAGTTTGATCCAATTTGAATGATCGGATAGCTTACATCTCAATTTAGTATTTAATAAAACACAGAATATCACAATCAGCTTGTATTTGTAAAATATTATCAAAAAAGCCCACCCGTTTATGTTTTTTAGGCATTGTATGTATATAACAGGTTAATTAGTATTACTGATACATGTATTTCTTTCTTTAGTGATAGGTACAGCATTTTCTTTTTCTGTCGTCTGTTGCGAACAAAACTGCATAACCGCCATTTACAGTAATAATGCAATCAGGTCCCATGCTACACTTTCTAAAGCTTCGTTGATTCGTTTCTGAAATTACCAAATTGATTTTATAGTCTATTCCAAATGCAAAAAAAAAGATGATTATTGATATTTGAATGCAAAACATGGTTATAAAACATTTCTCGAATGTGAAAATGAAAATTGCTTTTAATATATTAGCCATCTTCTTAATAAGAATAGACTAAAGTACTAGAAGGTTCAAACTACTAGTATAGTTTTCATTATAAGTCTGTATTGGCTAAACTCAGGTTTTTTATAAATAAAATCGTTCTTCCTACCTTCCTCAAAATGTAATGTAGGTAATGTAACATTTTAGGAGTCCTAATTACTAATTATCAGAGTTGAAATTTTAGGTGAACATTAGCGCACCCTTTTATTACACTGTGAAACTGAATATAACATCAATCTTGGCGTTTGGGTTGAATTCTTTACAAATACATGAATGCAAAAAAGTTTTTACTCATTAATCTCAATATTTTTTTTTAACTTTCTAATATAAAATCAGAGTTAGTTTATAGTCACAAACTGACAGATAACAATAACTGTAATACTATAAGAACATCAGCTTACTAATCAGAACTAACCACAAAATGAGGCCTCTACTCTGTTTCACAACTCATATCGTCATAAGAACAGGAAAGACACGTCAGGATGACCCCGTCGCTCACCTTGGTTTTTACTACGAACCAAGTTTACTGCTCAACATTATAGTAATACTTAAATAAAAACCAATCTTTTGGGTTTTTTTTTCAGCACTAGCGTAATACTTAGTGTCAGTGACAGTTGTTTTTTACGTTCGGACAGAATATGGTAATGGCTCCTTAAGCGTTAACAAAGAGCAAACCAATAATTGACTAATGTTAATTTCTTTGGCATCCTGTTGATACATTCGGCTTGAAGAAGTCTTTCTTTGTAGTTTGGTCTATTTTGTAAAAAAAATATATTGAAATTGGTTCAGCTGTTTCAATTTTAAAGAAGGACCGAGAAACAAAAAATAGCCTTACATTGAATTTGGAACATGGGTAGTAATTTGGGGTAATCACTTACTAAACTTGTTTTGAGTTATCGCTATCTTTTTTTAGCAATATTGATAGAAAGGGACAAAATAATTTTAGTGCTATCACAGTTTATACATGACATTTCTACCCACTCTTTTAATATATCCCTCGAAAAACATTGATTATAAACGTCACGAATAAAATAATCTGACATGGCTAAACGTGCTATCTTTTTTCTTTTTGTTTAATTGGAAAGAGATTGTATATCTAAACCCAAAATAAATTTTGTTTGTGCACAGCAGAATTAGTACCATTTTAATATTAAAATGAAAATTTTTTCTAAAACATAAGTAAGGACCCGATTTTGCTTACCTCATTTTCAATTATTAGTTCAGGAATACGTTCTCCCAGGAGAGTATTAAGATTGTCCGACACGTTGAGACGCAAAACCTTCGCGTCCAGTTGAGACTGAAAATATAATAATATTCATTTAAGGCCCCATACTTAGTCAGCCAGAAGATTGGCTCTTCTTCTTCTTCATAATTGAAGCAGACAATTGGGTTTTGCTTTCAAAAAAGGGTTTTTTGAAATCAAATCAAACTTTTTGATTTTTTTCTATCGAGCAAAGTGAAATTAATCGTGTTTTGAAAACAACAGTCTTATAACACTAGTATTAAAGCATATTCATGTTAATCTTGTGTATTTTTGTTACCAAGACCCATGATTGCTTTGTATGAAAAAAACATTATACTACTGACGTTTATTTTAGCATACATGGACCCTTAAGTAACAGGATTTCGTATAACATACTAACAAGTATTAACCTGGTCCATGCTTAGTTTTTTCCCCGTGTTAGTCCGGACTCCTTTGCAGAATAAACCATCTGCCTTTGTACGAGCTCAGCACGTACATTTATCATATACTCAAGCATAGTGCAGCCTCAGCAGGTTTTCACTGCGCGGCTGCAAGCCACGGCTATCATCAATCATTAATAATAATAATCAATAGTTTTAATATAATTTAATCATAGTTTTAAATATAATCCATATCAGTTCGTAATTAAATCATTATTTTCAAGTTTTAAGATATTTTGTATTTTTATTTAATTTTTATAAGAAATCAATTATCATCATCAAAAGTCTGTAGGAAGCTTGCGAAAGCCCCTACAGCCTTCTTGCCAGGTAGCTCGTAAAAGGCGAGTAGAGGCTTACTGTCAATAGCACCGTGACATCCTAGTAGGTGGTAAAGTTTCGCAGCGACTCTCCCGGATTGGTACCACTGCCTTACCTATTCCTGCCACCATAACTTCCAATGCAATTAACGACAAGTTGACGTTTTCCGGTTCAGAGAGTAAGGTAGCCGGTAAACTTACTTTTGCTCGAGACCTAACATCCCAGCCTCATGTTGGCAGCGTGCTGTTACCACTTCTTCCATCATAACGCCGTCAAACGCCTTCACTATTTCCGAGTCATTTGAATACTCGGACTGAGCGGCAGCATCTTGGGCATATTCATACATACTCGTATCTCCATAAAATTCACTCCACCGTTTTAACACGTCATGCGTGTTTGCAATAATATCACCACTCTTGGACTTAATTATTTACAGTTTTTTAAGGTTAATACTAAAAATCTGTTATTGAAGACCTCATTTATCCAAACTAAATGTGTATACCAAATGCTATCCCAAACAATTTATAATCACTAGTTAACTAAAATTGGGGGCTACTCACATCGATGCCACCGAGACTGAAATCCAAACTCAGACTACGAACACTGATTCCAGTGATGATACCGACGTTAACGCGCACTTCGCCTTTAATTCTTATTTGCTTGATAGACAATCTGTAAAAAAGAGACAGTTGCTGAATTTGGGAAAATCGGTAAAAAATAGAATAATTTGATAAATCACAACTTTAAAACACCGGCTTCGATTCCACTATATATACACAACACTACACTATATACACACAATAGCCTGGTATTTTTCTCAATATCTGTGGAATTCCGTCAAATTCATGCTTGTTGGCAATGGAGTGGTCCTCTCTCTCGAACAAAGAAAGATTTTTAAAATAGGTTCAGAAATGTCAAAAAATAATAAAAACGAATCAAGTTTATATGGATAGAACCAAGCGATAATTATATTTTTTTACATTAAGACAAAAATAATCATTTATCTTATATATGTCTATATCTTCTCTGTATATGGTGTCTAATGATACTAATATTTAAGTCGTTCTACATAATTTTTCGTATTTGAAAATAATAATTTTCAAGTTCTTTTAAATGCCCCAAAACGTATTTGTGCATGAATTTAGGTTAAAGCATGGATACTTACTGTCCTTTTAGCTGGCCTAATTCGAGACCCCTTCCCAAAATGGCTAGTTCAGCACCAGAATCACCTAACACAAAAATAAGAGCATAAATATAACCATATATTTAATGGACCAAACCCCAATTTTTCTTTTAATATGCACGTTTGTTTAGGCTTTTAAACAAACGTACAGATTTCTCAATAATTAGTCTCATAAAATTTGTCAGCAAGATATAAAACTTAGTGATTGAAATCCTTGAGAAAAAAGATTCTTTTTTATTTTTTTTTAAATAAAAAAACGGTTTACATTTTTGTCTTTTACTTTGCTGCTTAATATTTTAGAGCCATTTGATACTAACATTTACTTAAAGTACTTCAACTATTTCAATAATATTTACAAATTTATGTAGATACTATATGCTCCTGCGTCCGCGCAATTTTCGTAAAAAGGGGTCCAATGTTTTGGCATCACGTGTTAATATATAGATTAAAATATTAACAATAAAGTCAATACTTTATTAAACTAGCTTTGCATAAATCTACTCACATACTTATCTTGACTCCAAATCACTTACGGGATAGGCCGAGAGTATCGAGTGACTAATGTCACGATCCGTGCAGACTTGCCTGGCTTCCTCCACGTTGATTTATATCATAAATCTACTTGACTATAAAACGTATAACTTTAGTCAAAATGTCTACATTTTACAAATGTGTCTTTGTTCATTTAAAGTAACTTCAAAAATATATGTAAACTTTACGAATAACAATACAATCTTTTTAAAACAAAGTTATCCATTTCCAGTTATTTCCATTGTGAAGATTGATTCTCTCGATTGGTAGAATTGAGCTAGCATATACCAAGACAGCTACGAGTTCAGAATCAGAATCAGAAATATCTTTATTTACTTGAATCACACAAGTGGTATTTGTGCGCGTCGAATTTTTTTTTAACTACCACTGGATCGGAACGCGGCCACACACTAAGAAGATCCGACGAAAGAAACTCAGCGGGCTTGTCCTTTTTCAATAATAATAATTACAATATAAACTGGATTAAAAATACAAATTACAATCTTGCTTTAACTTAAATAAAAGGTACAACAAATCACATTACAAATTGCAGTGGGAGATTGATACCACTATCCCCAAGCATGTTAATCTTCCAAATACTCTAAGACCGTATAAGTAACCTATAATTTTACTTTTATAAATTTTTTAAACTTATTTAAAAGTTTCTCTAGGATCTCTAAGTTTAATTTGGTACCTACCTATAAAAAATATTAGATTGTTAATATAGCATTATTGCAGGTTTTATTTTAATAGGGATGAGAGAAATGTTAGACGCACTTTTTGTAATAATTAGTTTTTTTATTTTATATTGAGTACAACTGGTCAACTTAAGTGGCATTTTTTATAACTTAGTTCAATCAAAATGGACAAGTAAATTATGTCTGAAGAAATTATGAAGATCCCTATTTCGTGTAAACTTTTAAAATGTCTTATTTCTTTTGGCATGGACTTTAGCGTCTGCCATTAGTTTTACTATTTCGTATAGTTAATTTGCATCAGAACCCAATTATGCAATATTCACAATATTCTCATGTAAACTCATCAAATGAGATTTGGCGGCACTTGGTGAGATTTGACTTAAGCTAAGTAAAATCATACTTAATCCTAAATTATTATTATTTATAACCTCCAAAAAAATTATGTAATGTAGCTAAGAACCATATCGATCATGTCGGCTATCAAACAAGAAATTGATATCGTAATCGGACTATCCATTCAAAAGTTTGTGATGTTACAAACTTCATGAAACTTACCGATTGACAAAAATATTTCAGGTAACGAGACGTCAAATGTCAACCGGCTGAGAAGAACCCCATAATCCATCCTGTTGACAGCGATATTGCTGAGTCCAGTTATCTTCAGCTCATCGATGAATGTATTGATGTTAACTAATCTGTAGGCAAATTAAATAAAAAAGTTAAAATCAATAACACGTTTTTAACAAAAAATATTTTTCTCTAAACTTTAAACAAAGAAAAAATTTCAGTTCAATCAGGACTATAAAAAAATGCAATAGCTCATCATCATAGTCTTCACCATCATGTAAACATCGAGGGAATCCAGCTTCTCGATATCACAGACACAACGAGAAGGTTAAAAAGGACAAACCCATATGAACTAGTATAGTGTTGTGTAGATTCAAAAAGTGCTAGTGCCAAAATCAAGTGACAGTGTTTTAAGTTCAAGATACCGATAGAACTTAAATTTAGAATCACTAAGTAAAAGTTGATGGACTTATGCTTAGAGACTGTAGCTTAGAAGATTAAGAGAAATTAGAATTATACATTAGTCTATAGACTAGATTGTAATATCGAAGAAGATGCTCAGTAAACCTTCTGCAAACCTTCAACCATTTCCTGTTGATGTTGATGTTAAAGTTAAATTTATGAAAATTTTCTTTCTTTAAAATTTGTAATTTTTTTTTTCAACCGCGGGTCAGATTGTTAAAATTAAAGTATCTTAACCAAAAAATATTTTTGTGATAAGATAGATTTACTTGACTTTAAGATAGACGTCATAAATTCAAAACGCATCAAATTTGTCCAAACTAAAGATGTTAATGTCATGAATTTTAAGAGTTTCTTTAGCCATCTCCCGTTTCAATCTTCAAATCATTAGGATTATCTCTTGAATATCAATTTTATGTCATATGTCATTTTAAGTACTCTGGTACACAGTACTAGCGGATTATTAACATTTAGTTAATAATAAAGAAACTAGCACTAGTAAAATCATGATTAAGTTAATATAAGACCACCTCGTAAACATCACCTTTCTTCCCAAAAAAGAACCATCAAATTGTGTAAATGTGAAATATGTATTTGTTCATTTATTTTATACTAGCTGTTACCCGCGGCTTCGTCCGCGTAGTCTACTAATTTGATATTTAGCTCTCCAACACTGCTCGTTAAAATTTTAAGATAAAATGTAGCCTAAGTATATCGCTATTCAAAGTTTCATATATTTTTTTAATGTTAAAATCAATTTAGCAATTTTGCCGTCAAAACTGAACATACACTTTCTCTTTTCTAATTTCATCTCAGATAAATAGTAGGAATACGTTATTGTCTCCACAGTTTTATCTGCACTTCGGCAAATTCTGTGAAATTAAACTGTATAGCAAGTTATGGAAACCTCTAACAGATTTTTTTCGAAATTTTAGAAATATACATATCGTCTCTGAGGTCTAACCGTGCGTCTTCGGAATGACTTCTTGAGATCTTGGGTTTGATCTCCGGTCCGGGCAACAAAAAAACACAAATAGAAATTGTGAAGTTTAAATTTTCTACCTAATAGTAAAGTTGCCACTTGCCCGGGATTGGATAAGTGCCCGGTTGGCTACAGGATTGTCATCTACCAAATTGGACTTAATGTCTTCGGCTAGTCGTGAGCGCTCTGATTGTGCAGTTAGGCAGAACTTCGGGGATATCTTCAGAAACTCACATTTAGAAATTGTCATCTACCAAATTGGATTTAATGTCTTCGGCTAGTCGTGAGCGCTCTGGTTGTACAGTTAGGCCGAACTAACCCTTCAGGGATATCTTCAGAAACTCACATATTTAGAAATTGTAGCAACAAAATTAAACTCTTCAGCTTTTTGATATTAGTATAAACAGATTCTACGATAAATTTGACCTTGCACAGCAAAATGTCCTAGCATAATGATGTGTCTACCTACTCTAAACGACGTCATTTGAAAATAATTATTGCTTTTGCGCATATTGCTTAAAAATCTTCGAGATTCATCAGAATTGCGCAATAAAAGAGACTTTAGCAACTCAGCTGGTTCACCAAGCTAAGTAATAATACCTTACCATTAGCACAACCCTGCGTTTCATCTTTGAATTTTAAGGGATCACAATGCCAATTAAAATCAAAGGAGTATTTTTATACTGTAACGTGTGGTCATAATAGAATTCTGCATTAACAAAAACATTCCTATTAAACCTTCTGAAAATGATTCTACTTTGAGCTTGACGCTGAGCGCTAGTTGATCTTCTCCCTTGCGTCTGTGTAAATATCTCTAAGTCCCTCAAAGATACTTAACGGTCAGCCTATTCCGCAAGTCTGTTTAGTCTGTGTATGGAGTGATCATTGTCGAATGCTAGCAAGTGATCATAATCCACAAAAACACTATTATTGCCAACATTTTTTTAGAGTTTCCCTCGACTTCCCCAGGATTTCATCATCAGATCCTCACCTGGTGACTCTGAAATATACCCTTTCAAACAAAAAACGATTTTCCATACGAACATTCATTACCTCTTTTTACCCATTCTTCCTCATTTTTTGCTATAAAAAGTAGCCTATGTTCTTTCATTTATCATAAAGTGTCTAAATACAAAGTTTCATTGTTACAGCTTTAAAAATGACGAATTTCCATATGAACATTCATCCCCTCTTTTTACCCATTCTCCCCTATTTTTTTGCAATAAAAAGTAGCCTATGTTGTTCCTTAGGGTCTATTCTATCTCCGTACCAAATTTCATCAAAATCGGTTCACTGGTTTAGGCGTGAAAGCGTAACAGACAGACAGACAGACAGAGTTACTTTCGCATTTATAATGTTAGTAGGGATTTTTAACCAATTTTGCTATGATTATGATATTAACATTTGCTATTTTACTATGTGTATCATAATTTCTTTGTGTGTTTTTCGTTAATGATAAACAGATGTTAGTACGTGGTACATTGTTATGGACTTATGGTAAAAATTACTGTTAAATATTTTTCCTACGCAAATTGTGCCACCCCCGTTAATCCCCATAGGGGTTGACTTTCAAAAAACTCTTAGATATGTATCGCATAATTTTTATTGCAGAGCATTATTTCAGTGTCACGCAAAATATTTCAATAGAATTAAATTTTCCAGACAAACTTAGCCACCCCCTTTAACCCCCAACGGGGGTGAATTTCGAAAAACCCTGAAATACGTTTTTCATCATTTGTATTAAAAAGCATTAGTTCAAAGTTTCATGCAAAAATGTGCAATAAAAATATTTTTCTCATACAAACTTTGCCACCCCTTTTAACCCTTTTAGGGGTTGAATTTCCAAAAATAATATGCCTATGTCCTTTTCATGAATGTAAATTATCTACATACCAAATTTCAGCAAAATCTGTTGGGTGGTTTAGGCGTGAAAAGGTAACAGACAGACAGACAGACATAGTTACTTTCGCATTTATAGTATTAGTGTGGATTTTAATGTCAACACTAACAAAATTTGCGGTTGTTATAATATAATAGGTACCTTAATGCAAGTACCATACTAGCTGCATTTTAATAGTAAATAATACTGTTTATACTAATAAATATCATAGGAAAAGTTGCACAAATTGAATCTAACCCCAAAGTAAGCAAAAATACACGCTTGTGTTATGGGTGTTAGCCAACGATTCTAATACATAGAAATACTTAAATAGATATCAGAATAAATTTAATAAACACCCAGACCCGGAAATGCAGACATCTAAATGTTCATGAATCCCGTCATGAATCGAACGAGAGCCTCGCGGTTGATCGGTGTAGTTAGGCGTGTACACTAGCCACTCGACCAACAAGGCGGTCAAAATTGCGATTTTTATTAAAAGTTAACCTTAGTACAAGTATTACAGTTCAAACAAAATAAATGAATTGGATTTGAAAAAGTTTGGGAAGCTCTAGTATAAACAGATATTCAGGCAACAGAAAACTTAGCAATATATATATAGCTTAGGAGTGTTACACTCCTCTCGCAATCGACGTATAAGAACAAAAACTTACAATGGAAGAAGAATGATTCTGTCCTCCACTCTGTCCACATCCACTGGATCGTACCCTGCATCTCGTATAGATTGTGCCACTTCCTCGATGGCGTTGACGATGCTGCCTGTCACAAGGCGTTCTTCAGATGTGACTGTAACATGTTAAGAATGAAATATATGAGATACAGAAAGAAAAAGTAAGGTGGCATCTTAAGTAGTGGGCAGAGATACAACCAGGGTACTAGGTCTTATAATGTGATAAGTGGCAAAACCCATCTTTAACATACGTTAATTTTATTAAAAACACATTTTAATTGTTTGTATATTTTATATCGCCTGTGTGGTCCAGACGCGGGTTCGGGCAACATAAAATTACAAAATGTTTATTTTTAACTTTCTATTAAAAAATGACGTTGCCTGTAATTAGATATGTGCTCGGGTGACGATATGATTGTCACCTATCACATTGTGAGACTTAGTGTCTTCGGCTAGTCTTGGGTGCCCTGATTGTGCCTCTGCCTGTACCTTCGGGGATAAGGGCGTGAAGATACTTATATATTAGAAATACCTTGTAAGTTAAAGTGTGTATGTTTGTCTTATATGTTTATATGTCTTATACGTGTTTGTGTGTCTGTAGGTTTTGTGTGTTCTTTTAAAAAGTTAGTCAAAGCTAAAATGTAATTAATTAATAAGAAATATTTTATTTACCAAAATCTGATTGAGATTGGGGAAAAGCCTTGACAGTTCCTATGGTAAGCAATAATCCCAGAAGTAGTGCCCTCATGTTTAGTGCCTGAAATAATAATGGTAAAACTTTATGGTACACCAACAACAACAGACACATGTAGAATAGATAAACAGAAAGAAGAAAGTGCAGAAATTCCTATTGGGAATTTCACTGTAAACATACTTCTTATTATTTCCTTTAACCGACCTTTATGCTTTGTTATTTTTGTAAGTTTGTTACAAGAGTCCTGGGTAGACTGATTTTGACGGTTCTTTTTAAGAGGAAAGGTCATGTTTACAGGGTGGTCTCATATTAATTTTACCATGATCCTTAAAGCGATTTTTTAAATCAAACCAAATAATGCATATGCATTATGAGGAGGTCATCTATATAAACATAAATCTATACATTATTAAATGTAACCTAAAGGCTTTAAACTACTTGTGATTGATATTGAAAGATGTTGATATAATTTTGTAGGACCATTTCAGAATAATTTGCTTTCTTTCAAAAAAAGAATAATCAAATATCAAAGTGGTACTAAATGAAATAATTGCAGTCGGTTTTTCCCGTTTTACTACACTTAAAAATAAATGTACTTTGCAATTAAACTTTCCACTGCTATTTTTATACCCTTTTTGTATTTAATAGCAACCATCTTATTGTCTCCTTGCTTAGCTGCCCGTAAAAGGATAATTAATTGTAAGGACTATTACAAACAAGGCCACTAGTGGTAGGCTGCTGTGTAACGATTATTTTTATCTATTTTTATGTGACAGCACAGCAGACAGCAAACATAACTCTCCTAATAGTCGATAACTGTAGCTTATAGAGTATAGACATCTTATAGGTGCGTCGTTCAACGAATCCGGTAATATAAAAATTTATCCAGTTCTTTCTTCCGCCATAATGACTGATTGTGTCGGGCTAAGGTCAGAAGAATAGGGTAGGCTTACACGTTAGTGTATTTTAAAAACAAGTAACAGTAGTTGTATATAAAACTTCGATCGCTGCTGTAAGCTTTAACTTGTAAATTAGTAAATTTAAAATTATCAAACAATTAGTATGTTTCGAATTTACAAAAAAGTTACAAACCAGCTTAAGTTGATCTTTACGTTCAAATGTTTCTCTACAATCTGGGTTTTAAGTTATTTTGTCACGTTGTTCATAGTGTTGTTACGTCCGCTATTTACAAAACTTAAGAACCAGATAACAATACGTCACAATCTGTAAAGCACCCATTAGAAAGAACAAAAGAATAACCAAAATCAGTCTACGCGATAATAAATTAAATATATTCTATTTTACATTTTGACTTTTAACCCAAAGGAACTCCTTATCCGATCCGAAATATCTTTTAACCTTCCTCGAAATAGAAAGTAACCTACCTTGCAAATTTATTTACGATCGGTTCAGTAGATTTGCGGTTGACAGACACAAAATCTAAAAATTTCATCTGCACCTATTTCTTTTTAATGTACAGAATTCACGTTTCTGCAGTTTTAGATATATAGACTATCGTTAACATATTATAGTGTGATATATATTTTTTATGATACTGGAATGCAAACAAGAAGATGAATTTCTGCCAAGCCTATGCTCGCCTTTTACGCACTGCCTGGTAAGATAGCAGATGGTCTATTCTGCAAACGATCTTGGACCAACACCAACCACTAAATACTGATTTAACTAAAGTCGATTTAATAATTTGACATTTTATATCCCCAAAGTCAAACCCTTGAACGTAACAACACGTGTATATTCTTATTACAATGAAATTAGTCGTATTTTAACTTTTTAGATTACATTATCTTCCGGCTACTGCGCATAATTAGTATCGTTCACTTTGAATTATTCTGACTGAGAATGTATTGAATACCTACTAGATTCTTAATTGAAACCTTCATCGTAGCTATCCATTATGACTTAGGTACATCCAACATACAGTAGGTACTGTTTTTTAATGTATGAATAAAATACATCGATATTTTAAAGTTCGAATTTCTGAAGATGGTATTACCGCCTCGTTGGTCGAGTGGCTATCTTACACGCCTAGCAACATCGACCAAGCGCGAAGCTCGGGTTCGATTCCCGACGGGGGCAGGCACTTGTGTGATGAACATTTAGATGCTGCATTTTCGGTTCTGGGTGTTTACTAAATTTGTTCTGGTATCTATTTGAGAATTTCTATGTACTAGTGGTCGCCCACTGGTAATTCGACCGTAATAAAATTTAACATCTTGTTGATAAGAACGCCATCTTCATTTCTCAAGACCAACTACTTTGTTTCTTGAATAGTTAGTGCGCCATCTGTGATCTGTTATCGTTATTATCAATATATTTGTTTGCGTGTGTCAAATGCATGGTAGTACGTGTAATGTTTAATTTTTTTAATTAATGCAGCTTATAAACATTATCATTAAAAATATTAGCGTTCTACACTTCTCCTACACATTAACTATAAGTGTGCCAAATTTCATACTCCTCCGTCAGCGCAATTTTCATAAAAAGGGGTCCAAAGTTTTTGCTTCACGTATTAATATATAGATTAGTGTCTTTGACTAACACCTATAATACAAGCATATAATTTGCTTAGTTAGTTATAAACCCCAAAGTTAGATTCAATTTGTGAAGCTTGTCCTCAGATATTTATTAATTTACTGACAACTTTGTAATGTGTTTTCTAGCCTTAACTTCCCCATGCTGATTTGGGTCCGCTGAGTAGAATATACCATCTGTTTCTCTACCAGGCAGGTCGTTAAAGATGAACACTGGTTAAAATTACCTAACAAGACAAAACCTTTAGTAGTAGCATGTCGTGGACCAACTTGCCCGCCTAGGAAATCACTTTACGTCTATTCCTGCCACCATAATGACTCTGTCATGTTCCGGTCCGGAGGGTAGTGTATCCGGTAGACTTACATAATAAGCCTAACATTCCGGCCACAGGACAGTTACATCTGTTACATCTGACCTGACCACAGATATCTCTTACCACCAGGAGAGCCATGTTCGCTGTCTTCTAGCACAAAAAACAATTTCATTAAAATTAATGTAAACCTGTCAAGTTCGAGTCGGACTCGCACACGAAGGGTTCCGTATTGTCATCTGTAATAGAAAATCACGTTTGTTGTACTAATATTTAGTTTGTTTTAGTTGTTGTGTAATGAGAGTTTATTCTATTTTTTCGGCCAGTTTTGATAAAATCTATTGCTTAATTCGAAATTGTATCCATAAAGAGCTATGGTAACTAAACAGTAGTAACTAGGTATTTATTTTTGTAGTTAATATATTTCCAAATAATTACGTACAAATATTCAAGTTTCTATCTGTTTTTGTATGGGATTTTTATTATTTTAATATTTTTCCCCCGTGTTGGTCCGGGCTCCTTTGTAGAATAGACCATCTGCCTTCCTGTGCCAGGCAGCTCGTAAAAGGCGAGCATAGGCTTGCCGTCACTAACACCG
>NJDD01005631.1:44014-59465 GCA_002245505.1 Calephelis nemesis
AAAAAAAAAAAAAAAAAAAAAAAATACTTTATTATTAAGCAAATACTCGGTGAAAATTTGAAGAGTCTACCTGTTACCATTTTTAATACTGAGCAAAAAATACCAACAAAACACGTTTATTGTATACCCTTAATATTTATTTTTTAATTTTTACCATTTGCAGTTATAGCGGCAACGGAAATACATCATTTGTAAAAATTTCAGCGTTCTAGCTATCGCGATTTATGAGACATAGCCTGAAGACAAACAGACAGACAGACAGCGGAGGCTTAGTAATAGAGTCCGTTTTTGCCCTTTAGGTACGGAACCTCAAAAACATTTGAATTAACAATTACCGTGATATATACATACCTATTAATTTTTCTTTTTAACACTCAAATAAGTATTTTCTAACTACATACTGGCACACACATACTTGAACTAGATGTAGGTATATCGCTTGATATATAATTATTTACTTAGCTTTATTTTGTAATTAGATTAGATATTTAGTTGTTGCTTATTTTATGTATTAATGTATTGTCTTTTCTTTCTGTTTTTTAATCTTGTACTTTTTCCTTTTTTGTGCATTTCTCTTTCCTGAATGCTGGTTGTTTGGAAAAATCGCTTATTAGCGATAAAGTCGCCATTTGCATAAATAATCTATTTGCTGTTGTAATAGTTGTAGTACTTTTAATATATTTTTGTTGTACTATAAGACTTTTATTTTTATCATTATTATTATACTTTTCAAATTTGAAATATAAAGCGATATTGAAACAGCATTATTAATTAGACTTAATAAGAAGCATTTGATTATATTTTCCTTATTATTTTTCAAATAATTAGAAATTGTATCAATATTTACTTACCTATGAATCACCTATTTGTATCGGCATTTTATATCATCTCCACGTATTTATACGAGTCTTAGATTTTTCGTATCACGGTTTTAGATTGAAATCTTCTAGCGATTATAATAATCATATTTAATGTTATCTGTAATAGTAAGGACAATTAATAAAAAAATATTTATCAATTTATCGTCATCAGGCCATTAAGTTTTACAGTAGGGTAGTGACGACTAAATCACTTGCTAGTGAAATAATATAGTAATTCAAATTAATAGATTCTTGCGCATATCTTCACGCTAAGTCCCTTGCGGAGTATCCAGAGCGTATCGAGTGCCAAATGTCACGATTCCTGTAGAACCACCAAGAGTCATTAACAATCATAACCCTTTTTATACAAATACATTGGTATTAATTAACAAATTATGCCTTTTCTTCTTTATACACCAGCGCTTTTTTTCAATCCCACTTTTTGGACATGCTTCGTCTATCATAAAAAAGTAGCAGATGAAATTTGGGTTAATATAGGTACCCGAGGAGACCTAGGTTGATATTCTACTATCTAATCACTAGCATTCCAATCGAAGGTGATGTCAAGAATTTTCGAAACTGATGTGTTTGTTTAAATAGAAAACACAGTGGAAGCTCAGAAGGTCCGCAGGAATCGTGGTACTTAGGACTCGATAATCTCTGCCTACGTCGCAAGGGACTGGTGTGAAGATGTGTAAGTATGTATGTGAACAGATACATATAATATGTTGACGTTACTACTGTTTAATAGAATCAAATAGGTAGGAAGATTAAATTTTATCGTAATTATTTTGTAGATAGAACACTTGGATTGTGACGTAATTTTCGTTGAATTACGTAAAATGTGGCGTATTTGATGTTTAAATCTTGCTTCCCAGTCCATTTCCTGGTTTGATTCTTATCTCCGTGAAAGTACCTAATGTGTTCATATGATATATGATATATACAGCTAGTGAGTTAGTTGCAGGAGTTCCGCCAGGAGGCGTCCTGTCTCCTCTTCTCTTTTCTGTTTTTATTAATACGATTACCAGAGAGATACCCTGTAATTGCCATTTATATACAGATGATCTGCGAATCTATCGTCATTTTTCTCTCCTTTCCGTTGTAGAGCTTCATGTCATTATGTTGAATGAACGACGATCTTGAATGAATATTCATGTGGGCAACTTCATTTGGTTTGGTAGTGAACCTTGCTAAAAAATAATCTCACTCATATTTATAATCGTTTCGCTCGTGTGTCTCTCACTTTCATTAACATCCACCCTTTAATCTTTAACGGTGTTATTGTACCAAACCATAAATTAGCAAAAAATCTTGGACTAACTTAATGTGAAGATTTGAACTTGGAATGCATAATATGTTACCGAAATTTCTTGCGGTCCATTCTATTAAGTGCTTACATAAACTTTTGCCTTTAATAACCAAAATAATGTTAGTCCGATCAAATATTTTCTTGTTATTAGATTATCCTGATACAGTAGTAGGTATATATACTCTATTTATATTGTTTTGCCGTTTCTTCTCCTAACTGGCTAGGGTTGCAAACGGTGGTAGTGTACAGTAGATAGAATTAAAATTAATCTAGCTTTGAAATGATTTGTAATTAATTACTAAGCTTATAAATTTTAAGTGCATAACACAGCGATAGTCAAAGAAAACACTCATCATGACTTTGACTTTTGAACGAGTTTCGCTTTGTTGTTCCAATCTAACAACAACAAAAATCATTCTATTTTGGAACTAGAAACAAATACAACAATACCGATACTTTTATGGCTGAATGTATGTAATCCAGATGTTTCTAAAGTATTCCTAAGCTTGAGCGTTTGCGAAATGTAAGAAATCGTTTTATTTTCGGACTCAATTTTTTTTATCATATTTCTGTGTTCAGATTACGGCTCAAGTGGCTGCCTGTCCGCTAACATAGAAACCTCTATGCTCTCTGTTTTCTACACAAAATTCTGTTTAATTCGGTTTCATCTGTTTTCCTTTGTTAGTGCTTTAACTTCTTACACTCGTTTGTTACTGATTGTCGCCCACAACTGCGTGTAATTTCAAAAGTTCTGGTTGTTCTGCTAAATATTTTAACCATTTTTTCACTTTTATCTCTATCATACTATGAAACTCATTACCACATGAAATTTGAAGCATGAATGAATAATGAATTAATTAGTATGTCGAATCCTTAGTTATAGTTGTTAAGGTTATGTTTTAGTGTTTTTTGTGTCGTATAGTAAGTTTTTGTATTGTACTCTGTACACTGTACATTCTACATTATTTTCTTTTAAGCGTTCCCTGCATTTTGGTTTTGCTGAATGAAATCTCTTTTAAAGAAAAACTCTTTTTTTGTAATGCTACACAAGCACTCATTTGTTACTGTTTTGTGTACAATAAGGTATTAAGCAAATAAGTAACTTTACTACCGTATTTCCGAAGAGCTAGCCAAAAGGTACAACAGCTAAAAATAATAATAATCACAAAGTAGGTATGATTATCTTAAAATTACATACTAGTAAATAAGAAGATTTCACGTTCTTGGATGCTTATTTTGTACTGCTCTGGAAATACCTTCAGAAAGAGTTTCCAGTTTGGAAAGTTCTTTTAAAACAGGATTCTGTAAAGGAATGTATATGGCGGACCTAACTCAAAAACCACTAGTTGGCTTATGACATATGGACTTAGCGTTAAATAAGTGTGGCTCTTTTGTTCTCTTTCCATGAAAAAGTAAGTTAAGTGATCAACATTGATTTAAAATATTGTGTCCGTGAGGGGTGTCTTTGTGTGTGTGTAATTCGAATGTACTTTTATGTAGATTGCCTTCCCCTATACCTGTCTATATTTTGTACTAATAGCCACGAGAGATTAATAAAAAACTATTTATATACAAGCGTTTATATTTATAATTAAACACAAACGTTGCAAACATTCAATAATACAATCATAGCACTAACTATTAGTAACTTACTTAAAATTTACTGTTAGAATTTAAAAAGATAAACTTGAATGAAAAAAACATGGCGACAACTATAGGCCTTAAGTGCATTCTTAATTTGTCTACTATTAGGCCTTGTGTTGAGTTTGAAATCACATTTGTAGCTAAGCGGAACAGAATAAACTTTACGGAACAATCTTTTAAACATTTTCGTTTTTGCCGTTTCACTGGTTTGATTGACTATCAACTGTCTGTAATATTTAAGCAACATATATTTTTAGGTCATAGACATAATTATTTTATTTGGCAATAACATTTACAACAGAGCATAATAAATTACATAGAATTAGAATGTATAGCAATAAGTCAGTTTAAAATCAATAAATAAATTGTTTTGAAACCAAACGTCAGTGGGCCAAAGATATAAATAACAGTACTCATAAACTGAAGTAACAATTATAAAACTTAAAATTTAGGAAACAACATTGCATTAACTAACTAAACATTATTATTTATTAATTGGAACAATTTCAATAACTATTTCCTATTAAAATTTGTTAAGCCGTTAGAATTTATTGCGGATTATAATGCTTTTGGCACTACTCATCTTACTCCAACCATTTCAAATATTTAACAAAAACAAACCCAAATAGTGCAAATGTAACAAGGCTACAACTACGAGTATCGCCTAAGTGTTTTATCATAATATATAAAAGTGAACAAGAGGCACTCTAAAGGTTTATATACGCAGATTTATTTAAGCGTAGTCAGTGAATTTTCGCTTGAAATAAAAGAAATATTGATACTACATCTAATACCAGCGGAAAATATACAAACAACTAAACAAGCCATACACCTGCCCAAAACTGTGAATAGTTTAAGAATAGCTCACAGTAATCTTACTGTATTTACACAAAATTCTTGCGATTTTATTTATCTCCATTTTATATATCATAAAACAGATGGATAAAAACATGAGCACTGAAAATTTATCCAGTTATTTAATACGAAATAGAGAACAGATAAATAAAATCTTTTATGATTCCTCCATACGCGAATTTTAATACACAGGTAAGGACAGATATTTTAGCTTATTTAACCGCTCATACATATAACACACGATTTAAAGCATAGTTTACAATTTACATCTAATTTGAAATTAAAGGTTACAAAAGTAAATGAAGTTTACATATTTTATAGACATAAATGTTTTAAAACATATTTTTAAAAATTGGTTGTTAAATTAGTTTGCGGTAGGAATAGTAAACATTTTCTTAAAACATTTATATCTATGATTTTTTTTATCTATGTCTCATAAAGTATCGTCTTTCACAACAGATTATACGTTTTTATACTACTACATAGGCACCCAAGACTTGCCTTTGAATTAAAAAGACAAGAAAACTAAGGGCCGAACAACAATAATTCCTACGCCTAACACACATTATTTACATTGATAAATAATGTTTACTAATTTCAACTTAAATGCCAGAAATGACATTTAAACTCCATAAATATTTACCTCGAACCTCAAATGAATTACAAAGATACTTAGTTTATAAATACCAATATTCGAAAGCTGAACATTTGACACTACATTGACTAATACTAGATACTAACATTGTTTTTCTAACTTTCTGACTTTACATAATGTACATACATTTTGTTAATATTGACATTCACCAGCTAAATTTCAAATGTCCATGTCTAGTAGATTCTCAGGATTTATATCTTGATCACTTTTTTCTACACCTATTTAGATGTTTCCCTTATACAGTTTTTTTTTCATTCATTCCTTTTCCAAATGCCTATTTTAGCACGCCCGTTTAAAGTTTTGTCATTTTGTCCATTTCCATTTAATTTTGTTCAATATTTTAGTCTTATATATTTACTATTCAAAAATTTTCTAACATCTTTAGCATAGCCGATCTCTGCCAAGTTTTTAACTATATCTTCCCTAAAATGTTTCATATCTATGCCCTTAGCATCATTTAATAAATCGAACCATAAATCACGCACAACTTTCTAATATTGGTCCGCTACAGAGTTTTGAAACAATCTAGCTTATTTTTAACTTACACTAAGGCTAGATGAACTTTTACATATCTATGCCTTGCGTGATATGTATTGCAGTAGAGGCGTGTTAAAGTATTTCTTTTCTTGCCTATTCCAATTCAAATTTTATTACGCCTAGCCTCGTTATAGATTTCAAATATGCAAATGTATCTAAGCTACTCACAATTGTCAAAGGATCATTGGCCATTCCATTATTACAATTACCTTGAATACTTCTAACCTATTTTCGAAAGATATGTAGAGGCTTACAACTATGACCAAATTTCTACCATATAGTTACTATATTTGTTATTAACAAGTGATATGTTGATAGAGGCATCACTCCTTTACATCACAAACATAATATCACATACTTAACAAATTATATGAAATAATCATAAAATATTCTTAATAATAACTTACTTAACTTAAGACGGCTTACAATTAAAACATGTATTATAATTATTACACTATATATAAAAATAATTTAAGAAAATATATTAATGATTTCATTGGACAAATCATATTACATATCCCTTCTACCTTTTGCTGCATCAATCTTTCTAATGGACACGAAATTTCGTTCATAGCGTTAATTTGTAAAAATGCTAATCCAGCAAGGTTCTTTACGAAATGGAAAGCAAAACACATTAATTCGTCATAAGATTATAGTCTTATCTAAACATTACATTAATTTTGTCTTTTAATAACCTAACTTAATAGTAATCATACGGGACATATAAACCTCGACAGAAATCTTAAACCTAGTAGAAGTAAACGTTAAAAAGCAAATTCTTAAAAACAATAAGATTACAAATATCTACCAATTTATTTGTATCTAAATATAATTTTAAAGCTGACAATCAAAACAAAGCCTACATTAAGTGTTATAGTTGGTTTCAGTGGAATACCATTACTGGTACAGTTCTTTGGTGGTTCTGGTTTATCTGAAACACACAAACATGAATCATTATTACTAATTTACAACTGTATAATATTAACTTTGCAAGCTTTTCAAACATTTATGGGGTAATGCAGTGAAAAAACACACTGCTCTCCTAATGGTAAGAGGAAATATAACTGTAGACAAACCTATGACATAGAGAAACCATAGATGTGGTAATCGTTTCCAGTGGCTGGGATGTTAGACCTAATCTACCAGTTTCTCATCTACCCTATCCTTCGGACCAGAACATAGCATTAGTTGCAGCAACAGGAGGTAGATATCCGTTCAAGATGCAACTCTCTACTTCAAGTAGTTACATTTATAATAACCTAACTAAGCTATACTTGTCTGTCACAAGCTGCCTGTCAGGGCAGCAGATATTTTTTTCAACACAGAGGGTCCAGATCAATAAAAAACTACACACAACTGAAATAAAAGAGTAGTGTAAAATTATTTTCAATGTTTACGAATTACCGTTGGACATTTCTTCAAATCGTCTGCAAAAATCTGAGACAATCAACACTTGTCTGATTTCTATGCTTATCGAAAACTGAACTACGATAATAAATTGATTAACAAATTAGAATTAAAATTATCTACTTAGGTGACAAACAAGACAATTAAGGGTTTTCGTAGAAGATAAATTATCAGTTACTAAAAAATCATTCGATTCTTATGTTAAGTGCTGTTTATACATACATACATATTTTTACGCCAAGTCCCTACGGATAGGCAGAGAGAATCGAGTGCCAGACCTCACGGTTCTGACAAACCTGTCTGGCTTTCTTCTCATTCATTATCCTTCTCCTACAAATACGCCGGTTTCGGAGACTCTTGACACCACCCTCAGATAATATCCCAGTCATCTGATCGTAGAATTTAAATCTCGGTCTCCCGGGGTACCTACATCCATCCACATTTGTAATAAGAAAATCCATCACTATATTATACGCAGTACTTATAGATACTATGATGTTACTGAAGCGCTCTATTATGTCAGAGATCTTTAACCACATATTCAAGTATAACGATAGATAAAGAGGCGACACCAATCTTGGCGAGCAGCTGCAAAGCTTCCTCTTGCCTAACAAATACCTAAAGTTGCATCAAGGTAGTGCAAATGACTGATATTTATTAAAGTTGTCATCAATAACTTACTAGTGGCAGCCATAAGTTGAGGTAAATACTTCTGCCAAAAGGCACACTGCTTAACGCGAAGCCCATGACCGACCGAACTTGAGTTAACAGCAAGTGATAAATATTCTCTTCCAAATGCTGTGTGTACAGGCCAATGAACCTTGGTCATATCACCGTTCGCATTGATGGAAGGATTTCTGAAATTCCAAAAATGTATGTATTATGTAAATTGAAATATGATTCGCTATTACGAAAATTTCATTTAGAATTGCAGGAATATATGAATGAATAAATATATGATTCCGGTTCCTACATAAATTATGAATTTTGCAATAAAATTGAACTGTTCAGAAATTGCTAAATAGTTTTATAATAAAACAATGCTGTAACATTTTTTTTATAAAAGTAATATTTTACTGCAACAAAATTCTGACTTAAATTTATTCATATCATCATGACTTTCACTTTGACCTTGTAAATTCTACTACGTTCTTAGGAATAACAATTAATTAAAATATACAATGGAGCCCGCACATTTTATATATTAAGCCCAGCGGCGTATGCTGTTAAAAAACGACGGGTTGAACTCCGAGTTTCAAAAATGAGACAATCAACTGATGTTAGAACCGCTAGGATGGTTTATTTCAGTTATTTTCACAGCATCATGTCGTATGGAGTTCTTCTCTGAGAGAGTTCTGCCGCAAAATATACTATAAGTAAATACTGTGTTATTTTATAAAAAATAATTATTTGATAAAACAGAACCATAAGGGCAATTTATAACCTAGGTCCAAGAGTTTCCCTAAGAGAAAAATTGAAAGACATGAAAATTGTAACTGTTACATCCCACTATATCTTTAAAAAATAAATATACGGTCACAGAAATATAAATTCATTTTAAAAAAGGTGTTATATACACTGTGTGAATACAAGAAATAAAAATAATCTTGCTGTGCATGTGCTTCATCTCCACAGAGTAAGCCGTTCTCTTATGGTCAAAATATTATTTTAAGAAAGACTGCAATTAACAAATATAAGAATGTGTTAACATTATATAAAAAAGGTTATTACCAATATTAAATCTTTAGAAGATAAGAGCGTTTGGTATTTATTGCTTCTCATGTCAATCTCATATTAAAATAATGTACCATTATTTTAATTATTATATATATATATATACATATTTTAAAATAAGCCCGCTATGTTTCTTGGTGGATCTTCGTAGTATGTGAATGCGTTCCGGATTGGATATTTTTTTCGTATAATATAGACGAAATATTATAGTATTAATTCCATATCTATAATATAAAAAGGAGTTGCTAAATGTGTTGGTAAGCGCATAACTCTCGAACGACTTAACCGATTTGTCTAATTCTTTTTTTGTTGTATTAGTAATTGTCAGAAGAAGGTTCTTATGAAGAGAAAACCCGGGAAAGTTGCAGGGAAGATAGGAAAAACAATACTTTATTTTCCCCATACAAACTGAAGGGGTGCAACGAAGTTCACCGAAACAGCTAGTACATATATAAAAGAAAGTGGTATTAGTTACACTACTTATACCTCAAGAACGGCTGAAGTGATTAGGCTGATAATTGGTGGGGAGGTGGCTTAAAACCGGGAAAAGGACATAGAATACTCTTTATCCAGTTAAATTGTGAGACTGGGAAACTGGGAAAAACAAAATTTTAAGTTTTCTCATGCAAACTCAATGGGTGGAACGAAGTTTGCGGAAACAGCTAGTAGCTAATAACAACGAAATGCTTAATTTGACATTTTAGTAAGTGATGCGTTATTCAATGTTAGAGAAACAAGCAACATGTCTAGTCTTAAACATAAAATCAGTTTTATGTTACACTTGGTATAGATATAGTTAGGTACTATGCGCATACGCATATTGTGACTACCTACATGTTAAATATATTATAGATATAACATGAAATACATACCCCGATCGTGCGAAATTTGCCCAATATCTCATCAAACGCTTACTAAATTCTATCTCTTCTGGGGAATAGTTTTTGCCTGGATTAAGTGGCTCTCCAAACACATAATTAATTTCGTCAGCATGCATTACACCAGTCCAAGATGGCCACGGATTATTTTTGCTGCGGTGCTTGTAATAATAAGTATATACATTAAGACCAGATTCAGCATATCGGTGTGCGAATTCATTAACACCACAAGTAAAATGATAGTCACCGACCATTTTATCTAAAGCATTTCGGTTTTTCACAGGATCTTCTGGGTTCAACCAATCAGTATATTCATATACAATAGCCTGTCTGGCTACATCATTTACGTAGGGATTCAACTCTCTAACCGCTTGTAGATACTGCTCCCTCGTTATACCTACATTTTCCTCTTTCGGAAATAATTCCGTCAGGTAGTAAAGGATGAAATAATATCCTTCTTCAGTGTTTGAGCCCATTAATATATTTGTCTTTTTAAAGTTGTGGTGGGCTAGGGATCTCCTGGGCATTTCATCTAAGAATGACCCATCTATAATAGGAACAAATGGAAATTCACATATGCCTAAAGTACCCCATTCATTATTGACCAATTCATCAGCACTCTTTTTTCTTAAACATTCGATCATGGGTCCCATGTCTGTCCTAGAACTAGGACAATGTACAGCTTCAGCAAGGCGCATCCCTCTCAAAATACTTTCTTCTCTTGAAATAATGGCCCAGGGCGCAGTTGCAGCACCCGACTGCATTATAGCTTGTGAAAATAAATTTCGAGAAAGTGGAGAGAGAAGATGCAAAGATACCGAAACAGCACCAGCTGATTCTCCGAACAGCGTTATATTATGTGGATTCCCTCCAAAGTAATTAATGTTGTCTTTTACCCATTGAAGGGCCATCAGCTGATCAAACATTCCAGCGTTTCCAGGAACATCGGCTGTATCAAAGAATAGAAACCCTAATGATGCAACTCTATATTGCATTGAAACATACACTACATTTTCTTCAGAAACTAAAATTTTTGGATCATATACATCAAGTGTTGCAGTTCCAGAATAGAATCCACCGCCAAAAACCCAAAGCATAACTGCTGCATTTGTAGGACGAGGCTTCGGTGACACTATGTTAATGTACAAGCAATCTTCTTGCATATCTGTATTGGGGTTCCACATCATCGCACCAGGAAAATCACCGAATACAGTATCTACTATTTGGACGCAAGAATGAGGCAATGTTGTTGCATTGAGGATTTCTTCACCCCAACTTTCCACTGGTCTGGGGTGTCTAAAACGGAGATCTCCAAGTGGTTTTTGAGCGTATGGGATACCAAACCATGCGTCAACTTGTTTTCCAGTTGCTGCAGTTAGAGTGATCCCTTTGACTCTACCTTTTCTGGTTCTTACTATCAATGGATCGTCATTTTCGGGTCCAAGCTGAGGTTCATCTGCCATGAGTTCTTCAATCCGCTCATGGTTTGAATAGAACCTTTCTTCGCTAGCGCGTTTAGAGGATGTTTCGGCATCATCAAATTTTGCTCGTTTGGATGATGTTTCATGTTCTTCGACTCGGGGTAGGATAGTGTCCAATTCAGGGTTATAACGGACGGCTTCACCATGTCCGCGGTAAGGTTGTGGTGGTGCGGGAACAGGAAAATGGGAAGAATGTTCCGGCGCGTGATGTCGTGCGCGGTGCTCGTGCGGGCTGGCGAGAGCGCGCGCCAGCAACGCTGCCAGCGCTGTGAGCAGCACGCGCATGCCGCCGCTACACGCGCTCCCACAGTCACCACCTGAAAATTCAGAAGCATGAAATGAGTAATAAAGTTTTACCCATTTATGTTTATTATATAAAGTGAGAAATGTTGTCTCCCTTAAATCATAATCCAGTAAAACCTAAATAGGTATGGGAGATTTTTTCATTAACATAAATGTTCCTAATCACTAATCGGAAATCTAGATTGTACAATGATGTGCAGTAGTTCTACTGGGTTGCTACTTCCTTTTCGTGCCTATTCCTGCATCATGGCCATGTTTCCCAGCGTCAGCACCTGTCATTGTAGTGTTTAGTGCTAAAGGGGAAGGAAAACTTATAGAAACGTGATCTTATCCAGCCAATCTTTATATCAAGAGGCAACGGTTACCTCTTACTATCATGAGAACCGCCTTCTATTTCGTGGTAGTGGTGAAAATTAAATCACTTTTGATTTGATTTTAATTAAAAAAAAACGAATATATTATGTTTTTCAGCGCGGACTGAAGGTATAATTTTTTCACACACTTATGCGGTTGTTTAAAACGAGATTCCTAAGTGCTCTTACACACGAGCGGCATGTCACCAACGACATAGGTAAGCGTTGTCGCCTGTCGAAGGAAGTTGTCGACTTGTTGACTGCTGCCGCCGACGCGTCGACGACTGCAGTTACCTATGCTGTTGTTGACATGCCGTTCGTGTGTAAGAGCTCTAAGTCTCAAGTAAAAAAGATAACACAAAAATTAAAAACTTTTAACAAACCTCCGACAATACCTTCTTATAATGTAGCTAAGAACTATCTCGATCACATTAGCTGTAAAACGAAAATCCGCATCGCAATCAGTCTATCCGTTCAAAAGTTGTGATGCCACAGACTGACACACTCACTCAGACATGTCAAACTCATAACAACCCTTGTTTTCCGAACAAAATGCTACTGTTACCAAAAATGGGAAGTCTTAGTAAAAAAAATGTTTGATAGTTTTGCATACTACCCTGAAAACCATTATATTATTATTATCTCAAAGCTCACAGCTATAATCCAATATTCACGACGTCCGACGTTCGATTGTTAGTGTTTACTCAGCAAAATAAACTCGGATATTGCATCAGCGCGGGCAAAAGTATAACCTATATGGACACTTTCATATCCGGGAGCTGTTGCTTTTCTGTTTTTTTAACAATCATTCAACTGAATATACAGAACACATATGAGATGATACGAATGTTTAATATATTTTGGTAAAGCACTAAGATATTTTAGTTTCAGCATATTTTGGGCCAAATTTTCAAAAAACAGGTTAAAATCCAATTTTTGAACGTTTAATCCCGATGATGCTGTAAAAAGTGAAACCGGTAGGCTATATAAACAATAATAAATTATAAGTCATACGTGAAAAGTACAAGTGTTTCAACAATTGAAAATATGAATGTTTGAAAGTTTCGCCAAGCACCAAAGACGGAAAATATCAAAAAGCTGTCCGAGTTTGAATTGTTTCAATTTTTACATATTTAAATTAAAAACGAGCACAGCAACTAAAGTTATGGCTGTAGTAAAATCTGAGTTTCATCTGCAATGATGAACTTATTTAAAAATATTACACAAAAATGAAGGACAAGAAGGGAACTAAAAATTTCTCTACAGGTTTTAACCTTTCGGTAGCTCAAATGGTTGGGACATTCGTCAGCGCGAGAAGTAACCCTGTCTTAAGAATCCCTTGCTCTTCCTTGATAGTAAAGGTGTAGGTTGAAATCCAGTCTGAAATGAATTTTTTATTTCTTTGAAAATTGTGATAACCTTTACAATTTGCCAATATTGTACATGACCAACTATTAATAAGAGAATAATTTAAGGGCAGTAATACTGCAAAAAAGTAGTCAATTTGATATAACGGTGGTTATTTTATTGCGCATTCATTAAACTGGTGTTACGTTATCGCTATCTTCTTTTACCACAAATAGTACAATGAAACAAAACAATTTTAGTGCTATCAAATTAGTCTATGTACACAACATTTCTGCAGACGTTTAATCTGTTACTCAAAAAACATTGATTTAAAACGTCACTACTTGACACATCCGAACTAATCTGATATGTCTTAAATGTTCAGTCGGAATTTTGGCGCTATCGTGAAAGAAGATGGTCGTAGTTTTTTCGTAATTATTAAACTTCGTGTCAATTATGAGCAAAATTATTTTATTTAGGTGGCAATTAGTTTAATTTTGTTCAGTTAAAGTGCACAAGTAAAATATTTATGAAGAGATTAGTGAATCTTGTATCTCCTTGTTGCTGCCAAATCTCACTATTCGAATTGAATAACGAGTCCACCGTTTCCTTTAATACGGAATACGTGGCAGCATGGCCTAAAGGTCTTCGCCGGCCCCAGAAAAACATGAATCGGAACTTGAAAAAACTTAAATGAGACTACTTCGGAATCATAGTCCTTCTTTGCTCCTTTCGAAAAAAGAATCATCGCGTGACAACTTAAAAAAAACATGCAAATAAATTGACAAATTCCTTTTTGACGTCTGTAAAAAAACTATCAACCTGAATATCATAAAGTTTGCTGCTGTTGTGTTCTGATTTATTATTCCAGTTTGCTATGTCCGACATTCGATTGTTTGTGTTTACTGAACAAAAACTCGGATATTGCTCGAGTCCACGTTCACTATGTTAACAAATACTTTTATATCCGGAAGCAGTTACATTTCCATCCTATTTTAATTTATAATATGATAAAATAAATACTTAATGAATTTACGCTATACCTCATAACGGGAGGATTCGTGAGATTCTAATTTGCGACGAAGGAAGTTGCGAGGCTTTGAATTGGTTAGGTATGTCATAAAAAGCAAGTGGGATAAAGGTATTAACGTATATATAACGTTAGAAATGAAATCTCTAAAGAAAGTCTGTAGTGTTACGCTAGAAAAAGAGAGAGTAGAACGAAATAAAGTTTTTGTCTATAATATTACTTCAGTCATGTGTAAAAAATAATAGATGAAGGATTGACAAAACGATTGACAAAAATAATGCAGATGTGGATAAGTGTATGTACCCGGGGGTAAACTAGATTAACATTACAAGATCAAATCGCTATGGTTTTGTTGAAGGTGGAGTCAATGAGCTTAGAAGTCTAGATGTAATTAAAATGTATTTATATGGAAGAAGGTAGACAGGTCTGCAAGAATAGTGATACTTCACTCTCCATACTTAATGAGTTATGAGATATCACACACTGCAAGGGACTTGATGATATTTTTGTGTATTTGTGCAATATTCATAGTGGCCACGATGACCAACATTGCCCGTCTTATCTTACTATAATAAATTTAAACACTTCATCATCATCATCATCATCATCATCATCAGCCGGAAGACGTCCACTGCTGGACATAGGCCTCCCCCAAAGAGCGCCACAAGTCACGATCACCAGCCGCTTGTAACCAGCGACTCCCCTCGACTTTGACCAGATCATCAGTCCACCAGGTGGGAGGTCGTCCAACACTACGTTCTCTGCGGTTATCGGTTCTGCGAGCAATGTGGCCTGCCCATTGCCACTTCAGCTTGGTGACTCTCTGGGCCATGTCGGTTACTCTCGTTCTCTTGCGGATTACCGAATTACGGATCATACCTCGCAGATAAACACCGAGCATAGCTCTCTCCAAACACTTGTTGAACACATACATAACTAAACATTGTCTAAAATTTGATTTTGTCTAAAATATGATTTGATAAAAATAAAATTAAAAAAGTGTTTAGTTAAACAGGCGCCTATTTTTTGTGGTAAGACAATGAATATCGTGGACA
>NJDD01005631.1:60473-110233 GCA_002245505.1 Calephelis nemesis
GGTTTATCACATTATAGAAATAGTGAGAAAATCCATGTGCCTAACCAAAAACTCAATATTTGCAAAACTAATATATATTGCATGTCCATTCGTATATACAACCAGATTCCTGATAATCTTAAATCATTGCCATTAAAAAGATTTCAAAAGAAGTTATTTGACTTGTTGTTAGATAAGACATATTATAGTGTTAAAGATTTTCTTGCAGACAAGCTTAAATAATATAAATTTTGTAAAAATAATAATAATAACTTATTTTAATTTCAGAAACCGGGCTATGTTTGGAAACGATGGTACTACAAGGACAATAGATTATACTACTGGCTGCCAAGGGAGTTTGTTTCGCCGTTTCTTCTCCCGACTGGCTAGGTTTGGAAACGGTGGTAGTTTACGGTAGACAGGGCTAAATTTATTATCATTTTAAAATTATTTGTAAGTTATAACTCAAATTATAATAAGAATAAAACTATTTGTTCGTATGAATATTAAAACATTGTGTATATAATTAGTTATATTATACTTATAAAAATATTAAATTATTTGCACACCACAATGTGGTAGAATATGTTGGAAAGCTTAAATAATTTTGTAACAACCTTAACACACATATTCCGCAAATAAATATATTTTCTTTCTTTCTTTTCTTTTCTTTCACTCTTCATTTTTTTTTGTGGTAAGACAATGAATATCGTGGACACATTCATCTGACAAGTACTTTTAATGTGATAATACAGCAAACAAACAGCTCTCTATTAGATAAGAGACAACCCTTTTACACGCTGCATACACCAAATATGTAAGCATCGTTCGTCGAAGTATTGACCGCCTCATTGGTCGAGTGGCGAGCGAACACGTTTAACTACACCGATTAACCGCGAGGCTCGGGTTCGATTCCCGACAGGGGCAGAAATTTGTGTGATGGACATTTAGATGTTTGCGTTTCCGGGTCTGGTTGTTTATTAAATACATTCTGGTATCTATTTAAGTATTTCTATGTATTAGTATCGTTGACTAACACCCATAAGACAAGCATATAATTTGCTTACTTTGGTGTTAGATTCAATTTGTGTGAGTAGTCCAGGGATATTTATTATTATTATTATTATTATATTACTGTTCATAAGGCAGTAGGAATAGGTAAGGTGGTAGATTTCTACGCAGTAGATTGCCAATTGTGGTACAGATAATATTCAACAATACTACTTCATAATAATTATAAAATATTCTGACCAAATACCAGAAAGTAAAAAAAAAGAAAAAGAGAAAGTTGTGTTACCCTAATTATATGAAGCATAAATGGCCAAAAAAACTTTTAATGTGATAAACAAAGTACCTTCACGCCCATATCACCGAAGGACCACCACGATTAGACAAAGAAGTCCCACAATTGATATTGGGATTGGCGAATTGGATTGCCCGGTTAGCGATAGGCTTGCCACCTAGCACAGTGTGGTACTTAGTGTTTTCGGTTAATCGTAGGTGCCTTGGTTGCGCCTCTGCCCACCTCTTCAGGGATATAGGCATAAAGACACTTAATCCTTAAAAAAAGAACGATGGAATCCAGCTGGCGGTGGGGTCGTTACATCCCGACTCCAACAAAAACATACGGATTGCCAACATAAACACAATTCGCTGAAAGCTTCAGCTATAATCCAATATTTGCCGCGTCTGTTTTCGAATGTTTGTGTTTACTTCCAAAGCAAACTCGGTTATTGCTCAAGCCTGGACTAAAGCATTATGTAGGACAAACACGAAACTCATATATTTTTTTATTAATAGGAACTGCCAAAGTTCTGTGTCTCGCTTATTTTTTAGGGTTCCGTATTGAATGACAAAAATTAAACCTTATACACCGTGTAAACGACAGCGTAACGATAAATGCAACCATAGATTCTGTACATGATAGATAGATATGTAGTTAGAATTTTGTGTCGAAAAATTAATGAATTTTAACTTAAAATTTTTAAGCAACACCAGGAGTATACCGTTGCGGAAACCAGTTTAGGAATAAATACCCTCTCAAAAAAAACCTTTCTTAAAAAAAACGGTTTTTTCAACATATCCAATCCCGGGCAACATTGTGTTTGTTAAAAAATTAATAAAACACATTTTCTTTTTTATTATATATTTTACACATACTAAACTAACTTACTTACTAAATACTAAAAATGAGGTGGTTATCAATTTCAGGTAGGTTTTGTATCTGGCGCAGTTCATGGCTGAACCTTTGCATGAAGGGCACGATTACTGCACGCCCCTAGTTTTATGATCTGATCTGATCTGCACGTCATCTGTGCTTGTAAGTATATCAATCTCCAGTCTTTTAATTCTAAAGGCATACAACACAACCCAGAGGCTTCTTCAACTCCCTTTTAAAAATTTGATGTTCGTATTGAAATAGTTTCCAATCTTTCTTCCAGTTTCGTACTTTCTTTTTCACGCATCTTTTTTGTCTTTTTCACGAAGTGTTTGACGACGTTCTTTACAACAACGGTACATTTCTTTCTTTAACTCATTTTCATTCTATTGCAAGCAAGATACATCCGGTCTAGCTTTTTTATTATGTTGTTGGAGGCTTTGACCTCCTCTTCTTACCACGCATATCCGATGATTGACTTTGCAAAATAGACCATCTGCTTTCCTGCCAGGCAGCTCGTAAGAGGCGAGCGTAGGTTTACCGTCACTAACACCGTGACATATTACTAGGTGGTAGAGTTTCGCGGCGACTCACCCGGATCGGTACCACCGCCTTACCTATTCCTGCTGCCATAACGTCATGACGTGTACCCTCCAAACCGGATCTTACTTTTGCTCGAGGCCTACCATCCCGGCCTCAGGTTGGCAACGCACCATTACCACCTTTGGTGTCACTAGTCGACGTGAATTTCTTACCATCAGGAAATCCGTCTGCTTGTTTGCCTTCCAATATCATAAAAAAAGACTCGAATGTAAACTTATTAAATATATAGGCAACTAGACAGAATATATTATATATGTAAAATATTCAGAAAGAACTCACATGAGTTCGTCTGAAGGAAATACAAAATTAAATTATGCAGACCGAGGTAAAAGCGCTCATCTGGTGAATTCTCAGGAAATTGCACGGCTCACAAAAAACGTTTCCGCTGGTGAATTATAAATGGCCACTGTCGGTATAATTGAAGAGACTTTTCTTGGTTTCGCTTTTATTGAGACTAGTGGTCGCCCATTGGTCGAAATTCGACCATAATAAATGTTAATATCTTGTTGATAAGAACACCATCTTCATTTCTCAAGACCAACTACTTTGTGTCCAAACTTTTTAGTGCGACATCTGTGATCTTTTATTGTTATCATCAATATATTTGTTTGTGTGTGTCATATACATGGTAATGTGGGTAATGTTTTATTTATTGATTTAATGTACTTTATAAGTATTATTATTGAAAAATATTAACGTTCTGCACTTCTCCTACACACAAACTATAAGTATGTCAAATTTCATACCCCTCTATCAGCGCAATTTTCGTAAAAAGGGGTCCAAAATGTTTGCTTCACGTATTAATATATAGATACTCAAACTTAAACAGCACAATTTGAAGGTAATATGTTATTTTGAGCAGTCATCAATACACCAAAGTATTAGTAGATTAATCTTCTGGCTTTTTTTCATTACGGGAACAAACTGGCGACGCTTGTAATGGTACATAAAAGATAACCATCACTTACACAAAGTTCACTTACTACATACGCCATAGAAAACTATTACGAACAATGACATGTCGGTAGAAATAAGTGTAATGGTGTTTTTTTTATGATAATGGAAGGCAAACAAACAGACAGACTTCCTGATGGTATGAAATTCACGCCGCCTAGAGACACCAAAGGTAATGGTGCGTTGCCAACCTGAGGGATGTTAGGCCCCGAGCAAATGTAGGTTTACCGGCTACCTTACCCTCCGAACCGGAACACGTCAACGGCAAGCATTATGGAAGCAGGAATAGGTAAGGCAGTGGTACCAATCCGTGCGAGTCGCTGCGAAATTTTACCACCTATTAGGATGTCAGTGTTGGTGGCGGTAATCCTATGCTCGCCTTCTACGAGCTAAATGGCAGGAAAATAGATAGTCTATTCTGCAAAGGAGCCCGGACCAACATGGTACAAAAATACGGTACTGATACGTTTACGTAACACCACCTTATTATGTAAATATAAACTTTTAAATAAAATCTATACCTTCAAATAACTATAAAAAAGACTTCATGTCGCGAAGTCGCTGACAATATTCATCACGTATTAGTATAGGGGAAGTATTCAAAGACGTCCCACACCTAAGTCCCTTTAAAGGGAATAAGGAATCAAATTATGCAGAGGTAAAAGCGCTCATCTGACGAATTCGCGAGGAATTTCACGCCTCACAATAAACGTTGCCTCTCGTGAAATATAAATGGCCAAAGTCGGTGTAATTAAAGAGACTTTTCTTCCATAAAGAAGTTTGTTTCCAAAAAGTGGCAACTTTTAAAATTTATAATGTGTTCTATCAAACTACTAGCTTTTAACAACCATAATGTATACAGCAAATCTGCACTCTCTCGTTTGTAAAGAAATACACACAAACACACGTAGAAAGGTAAACTTCTTTATAGCATTTTTCGTAAAGAAAAAATATTAAAGTATCTTTATGCCCATGTGCCCAAAGAGGTAGGCAGAGGCGCAACCAGGACACCCACGAATAGGCGAAGACACTAAGTCCACAATGTGATAGGTGGCAAGCCTATCACCAACATATCCAATCCTGGCCAAAAAGTTATTTTTATTAGAAAATTTAAATCCTGTCATCCGCTATCATATTTACAACGCGACATCTGAACTTACGCATTGCGGAAAAGTTTTATGAGAAAAATACACGACAGCGGCCAGCCAAACACCTTCTGGGCTATATGGTTCTTTTTTACTTAAAACACAAGAAGATTTGTCACAACTAACACACATAAAGTACTTTCGATCTTGTTATCGTACTAGCCGACCTGGAGAACTTTTTATCGGTTGGCATTGATAGGGCAAGTAACGCATATAAATAAACATCCCTGGCCAAGTTATACAAATTGAATCTAATCCCAAAGTAAGCAAATTAAATATGCTTGCGGTATGGGTTACAGTTTGTATTGAAAAAACAAAAATATTCTTTTTCCCACTTTCCCTGTAATTTCCCCAATTTTTCTCTTCATAAATACCTTGTCCTGACAATAATTAACATACAAAATATAAAAATTGGCCCATTCTTTTAAGCATGATGCGTTGCCCACGGGAAATGGACATTCGTTTTTATAACTTTAGATAAAATATATCCTACAAAAATATGACACACATGCGTATGGAATTTTAAGAATAGGCTATTGTTATACTATCATTCGGAACAACCTGGACTAACTCTAAAATGATAATGATGACTGCTAAGGTAATCAAAGCAAGGGTAATAAAAGGATAATAAAAGATAATAATCCTGTAAAGGAATACGTTAGCATGTTTTTTAAATGCTAGCACCTTAATTCAGATTTAACTGTTAATTTAATATTAAAATAAATATTTTACTTAGTTTATTACTTCTGACGACGCGGGTGCGGAATGCTATCATAGTAAGTTATTTAAATGTTCGATGTTACCATTTGTTATTTTAAATTTTATTCCAAATCCAATTTACTGGCCGCAAATGAAAAAATAACACTTGATTCTAAATTCGAAATTACAACGAAGCTCGTGATATCGCGGAATCGCGTGATGGAAGGTCAGAAGTTACAGATACGACAGAAGCCATTTGCAATTCAAGCAGACGTTAAGTGGTGGCACTGCGACAGACCATAGTTTCTGTTCTTTGACCTTGGGGAGCCTTAATTGGAGTGCCTAATGCTGAAGCTACTTTAACGCCCCTTAGATCAAATAACGTGGTTTCTATAATGAGGTTCTACAAAAGACTTCAATTTCTATTGTTTCTTTTTCTAACTAATTGCTTTGTAGCCTTATATCTAAGTCATATTTATCGCAAAGTATAAGAAGTATAAGTACGTCATAAAGAGTGAGATCCATTCCACGGCCAAACATTACTCATTTTAATCTTAATTACCCAGAGTGAACTGGGAGAAAATGCTTAATATCATTAAATGCGCATTTGTACATTGGTGTAAGTGCAATAATTTATTTATTTATTTATTTCACATGGAAGACCAATAGCAAATTATACAATTTAAACGGTAACTAAAGAAAAAACAGTAAGCCAATTACAGGTCCTCACTTATAGACACATATTAAGCATTAATATATAAATGTTAACACTCAATCATGATACACGAAACATATCAAATACCAAAAGAAACAAATATGTAATGGTTAACAGACAACTTAAAATAAAAAAACAGAGTAGGAGTAAATATAAAAACAATTCAAATTAATATGTCACTGCAAAAAGTAATTGTTGCTGTAGCATCGCCTTGCTTTAGGAACATTGATTATAAATGGATCAATATCTAGATTTTTACATAAACGATTGAAAGACCTGCTCGCTCTTATTAGATATGAGTTTTGTCTATATTTAGTGGCAGCTTTGGAAATATGTAGAGGTGGGTTAAATCTTGGGGAAAAATTTGGCACATTAAACAAAATTTTATTCAATAGTTCGGGACAGTCTATATCATTATTAATAATTTTTAAAATATATACATAGTCAGCGAATTCACGCCGTTTATATAAAGGCAATAAATGAAATTTTCTACAAAGGTCATCATAACTGAAGGAATAATAAGGTAATTGCAATCGGTAACACAAATAACGAACAAAACGTTTTTGAACTGATTCAATACGATCGATATACTTATGATAACGTGGATTCCAAACTTGTGAAGCGTACTCAAGGTTACTTCTAACAAAAGCACAGTATAAAATTTTTAATGTCTTGATATCATTAAAGCATTTCGATATACGCATAATAAACCCGAGTGACTTAAATGCTTTGTTAACAATTGCTTCGACATGAGTATCAAATAACAGCTTGGAATCATGAATAACTCCTAGATCTCGAGTTATATTAGTCCTTTTT
The DNA here is from genome assembly GCA_002245505.1 of Calephelis nemesis. Taxonomy (NCBI): domain Eukaryota; kingdom Metazoa; phylum Arthropoda; class Insecta; order Lepidoptera; family Riodinidae; genus Calephelis; species Calephelis nemesis. Next base: position 67,543 of record NJDD01005631.1, read on the forward strand.
ATATTATGTCCTAAAAGGGAGTAGTCATAAGATATTAGGTTTCTTCTTCGGGTAAAAGACATAACTGAACATTTTAATGGGTTAAGCTCGAGACTATTAACTTGACAGTATGTTTCAAGATTATATAAATCTGATTGTAGGGCCAACGCGTCCTCAACAGAAGAAATAGTTGAAAAAACTTTCATATCATCTGCAAAGCATAATAGACTAGATGTAGAAAAACATGATCCTATGTCATTTATATATACTATAAATAGAAATGGTCCAAGTAAAGATCCTTGAGGCACACCACTAGGCACATAAACCCAACTACACATGTAGTTGTGTAGTACTACCGCTTGCGTCCTATTGTCTATGTAAGACGAAAACCACCTCAGTAAATCACCATGAATACCTAATTTAGATAGTTTGCGTAACAGAGTGCTATAATCAATTTTATCGAAAGCTTTATTGTAGTCCGTGTAGACTACATAAACTTGTTTACCTTTATCCATAGCTTCGGAAATATAATTATTAGATAAGATAAGGTTTGAAGTGGTAGACCTTCCTTTAAGAAACCCGTGTTGAAAAGTACATAAATATTTACCCATGGATGAAACCAATTGGGCATAAATAACTTTTTCAAAAATCTTTGCAATTATGCATAATTTTGAAATAGGTCTATAGTTCTCAACCTCGCTTTTTGGTCCCTTCTTATGTATAGGAGTTATAAATGCTGATTTCCAAATACATGGGACGATACCGGAAATAAGTGATTTTCTGAAAAGTAAAGTAATTGGTAGTGCAATAGAAGATGCACATTTTACAAAAAATTTTGCCGATATATTGTCAGGGCCTGCACCTTTATAGATATCCAGATTTTTTAACAACTTCTCAATTTCCTTCTCATCTATAGTTATTTTACTAATATAGTTAGTTACACTTAAATCTGAGCCTTGGGAAGAAAAACTAGTAGTAGAAAATCCACTGCTAGATCTTGGAACAGGAGAATTGAGAAAAGTAGTAAAAAATACATTGAAAATGCGTCACATATCGATTTACCATCAGTCAGGTTCGTATTATTGAATTGCGTGCAACTAGGCATAGCATTTGAATTTGACCGATTTTTCACAAATGCCCAAAATTGTTTCGGGTTATGCTTAATTGCATTCTCAGTCAGATGTAAATGTTGTGTAGCATTTGGACTCTAATAAATGAACTCTATCTCTTAAAAGTTTATACATGGTTTCATCAGATTTATTACCATATCTATGATATTTTTTGAGATACTTATGTTTCTCCTTGATAACCTTAACGAGCGAAATGCTATACCAAGCGGGAAAAGATTTATTAATGTTTTTTTAACGGTATATATGTGCGCTGGAGGTCTGAGATTGTGTCATAGAAAAAAATAACAGAGTCCTCAATTGATCTAGTTAAGAATTCGTTAATCGAATCGAATGTCGAATAATTAATTTAAAAAAATTAAAAATAATAATGATTCAAACTTCATCGTCCATAAATGTGCTTAAAGTTTTGTTTAAAAACATTCTGCTTTTATGAAATATAAACGGTCTGGCTGACATTATGTGGCTGGTCAGGCATGCATAAGCATGACATAATGTAAAATTGTGTATCAAATATATTCCTAGTAGCTTCTGAGACATTTTTGAACTTAAATCATTTTTTTTAATATATTGAATGGCAAAAGACAGTGAACTGGTGCTTGTTCGCTGTCTTCCTTCCTTGATTAAAAAACACAAGTCAGTACCTTAACGCCTATGCTCCTGAAGTGGTTGGCAGAGAAAGTCTCACAATGTGAAAAAATGGCTAACCGATTTCAAACCGGTCATTCATTTCACTGGTTTTTTTTTTGTTTAAAAGCTGAGATGTTGGAGATGGTTCCTACCTACCATTGCATTTTATACCATTACTTTCTTTCTACCCATTACATGTAGGTGTTGCCAAAATATAAAGACAAATTGTATCTAAGAACCATCTCGATCAAGTCTGCTTTCAATAAAAACCAATAAGAAATCTGCCCATTCGTTTAGTAGGTATAACGCGTACACAAACATACAGAGACAGAGACATAAAATTTAAAAATACCCTCTTTTTTCCGTCGGTAAAAAGAGTGATGACACGCAGTTGTTTATTACCGAGTTGTTTTATATCGAACAACGGTAAAACTTATAATAGGTTCCCGGGGAAGCTCGTAAAATTGGCCATGAATCCTCCCGCCGACAGCCAGCGCTCTGGCGATATATGTGGCCTTTTAACCAGGCTGATATTTTAAATATGTATTGATTACACACTAGAGGTTTTTGCAGGGTAAAATAGAACATCTGCCTCCCTGACAAGCTTTCAGCAAGCTAAGCTGGATAAAGACTAGTTCTTGCTTTTAAAACTGTATCTTGTAAAACAATTGCTGGCTACTGGTATATCTATACATATATCTATATATATAAATCAATGCCACTTTTCGTTGCAATTTTATAACTCAAGAACAGGCTTACCTATCCAAACCAAATGTTTAGGCTTTGTTCAGTCTATTTAGTAGATGGTTTATGTGAAGTTTGCATAAAATTGGTAGAGTGGATCTTCATTTATCACGTTTTTTGTAACAAATGAATGCAATAAATGGCGGATCATTTTGTTAATGGGTATTTTTCTGTCAAATTGAAACTTTTTTCAGATGGGGATTGTGCTGTCATATTGAAACTTCATTCAATTGTTTTTCCTATTTTGTTTTGTTGTGCCATGTCATTCATGCAATCATATACAGTTTGGCGAAACTTTCATATTAAAAATTAAAAAAAATCAGTTTGCTATGTTTTGTATTCGCCTAAATCATATGTCACTAGTTGCCTAATATCTAAATGCCTTTAGACTTACTTTCAAATTAAACGGGTTATACTTATCTGTCAAGTTTCTTGTGTCATTTGAGCTAAACTTCATACAAAATCGGGTTTGCTATGTATCTAAGGAAGTCCCGCCTCTTATTACGTAGTACTTATATACTCTTTGGTCATATACGTAGCGAAGTACGTACCGGGCCGCTAGTTTTTTAGAAAAGAGAAATCTAAGAGAGGACTCGTAAAGCGCGTCATATTTAGATATGGGAGATATCTTGTATCATGGTTAAACATCTCTATAAATTATGTTTGAGGTAGTTTGTCTAAATTTCATGAACTAGAAAATAGCATGCACTCGAGCACGTCACATTAAAGTACACTGTAGTACGTAACAAAATCCATGTTGAAACATATTGATATTCTTTCTTCTTTCTTTCTTTAGGTTTTAGCCTTCACGTTAGTATTTTGCCATTATTCAAGAGGAAATTTGCATCAAATTTAACATAAATTTTATTCAATTATAATTATTTTAATTATAATTATAATAGGTAAAGCAGTGGCCTCATTACTCAAGCTCATGTAATGAGATTTGGCGGTAACGAGGAAATACACGATACGCTGATATCTTCATGATTATTTCATTTGTACACTTTCACAGAACAAAATTGTACAAAATGCCACCAAAATTGACTAATTTCACTCAATATCAACTCGAAATTCAATAATTATGAAAAATCTTCGATCATCTTTTCTCTCGATGGCGCCAAAACTCCATATTGACGTTGTGAGCGGAACGAACATACGGGAATAGGAGCCAGCAGGGTCGGAAACTTTCATATAACAAGTCATCTATGTTCATTATCCATGACGACTGACAGTCTGATTGATATTTATCTTTTGATTTGATTGATTTCAGTTTTGATTCGACATATAATATGCTATAAAGATCTGATCCTTTAAAATTTTAGAACCTCTACGCATCGCTATAAATGTAAAAGTCACATAACTTTCATATTCATCACTTTTATATGAACGTGATACATAAATGTGATATATATTTTTAACCTCGGATAAACCCCAAGTGATTTAAAATGACTTGCAATCAACCAAGGTCTCCTCGGGTACCTACATCCATCTACATTCGAATTTTACATATTATGGTTTATCAATCTGTCATCTGTCATTCTTTCCACATGACCAAACCAGCGGAAAATTCAATTTTTTTTGTTGATTCAAGTAAAAATACAACATATACATAGGAATAACATTATAACAACTAAAATAATACTAAACATTAGAGATAATAAAAATATGAATGCTGTCACAAATCCTTCAGCTTGCTTGCCTTCTAATAAAAAAGAAAGATGATCTACTTTTCTCTTTGTAACATCCTTTATAAATTACTAACAAGAGAAATGTGCGCTTGCAATATGACAGGTCCCTTGTAAGGGAAGCTTTTCTCTATCATTTTTCATCTTTTAAATTCAAATCTGTGTTGCCCTAATAAATAATGCAGAAAAATTTTCGTTTCTTTACAAACTCCATTAAATAAACAAGATCTTTTGCTTATCTCGGTCAAACATTTCCTAAAACAACATACGAGGAAAGTAAACCTCTTTTTTTTAGAAAATTTGATTAAAGCTATGAAAATATAACTCTCAGCGCCACGCGGAGAGTTCCACGAGTGAGCGAATTTAAGTAGACCTATAAGTACTAGGGATTATAAGAGTACTCTTAGATATATCGACACTTTAAAGTTTTTTTTAATTTAATGAGTATGAATATTATTGTGATAGAGTATGTTGCGTTGGTTCAGTCATGCGGGAAAAATAGCAGGTAAAAAAACTGACATAACAAATATAAAGACAGAAAAAAAAATTAGAAGACGAATATGTTGTTTTTTGTTTCTTTTTGTTTAAGTTAAAATTACACTGTAATTTGTATTTCTTATCTAGATTATAAAGCATTGAAAAAAGACAAGCCCGCTGAGTTTCTTTCGCCGGATCTTCTCAAGGTGTGTCCGAATTGCCTATCCAGTGGTAGTCTATAAAAATATCGACACTCACAAGTACCACTTGTATAGTCCACGTGAATAAGGATTTTAATTCTGATTGCGAATGTGGATAAAATATATAGGTACCCGGGAAAACCTAGACACGCCACGATCAAATCGCTTCCGATTTATCTGATGGTGGCATCAAGAATCTCTGTTGCTGTAGCTAATCTTATATTAAAAGTGTAATTAATGTGGAGTAAGCCAGGCAAGTTTGCAAGAATCTTCACACTTGGCTCTCGACATTTTCTGTATATGGTAGCAAGTGACTTGGCGTGAAGATATATACGTGTTCATGTTTAGTGGTGTAAATTGGTTATTACGTATGAACATCAATTTAATTGAGGCTTTTGTAATAACTTCTACGTTACTTTTCTACAAGCAATAGTTAAAGTATTGAATGACCGCCTAGTTGGTCGAGTGGCTAGCGTACACGCCTAACTTTAACTAACTACATCAACCAACCGCGAGGCTCGGGATCGATTCCCAACGGCATTTGTGTGATAAACATTTAGGTTTCTGCATATCCGGGTCTGGGTATCTATTAAATTTATTCTGGTATCTATTTAAATATTTCTATTTTCGCATCGTTGACTAGCACCCATAACACAAACATATAATTTGCTTACTTCGGGGTTAGATTCAATTTGTGTGATTTATCCTGGGGTAAAAAAAAATATGAAAAAATTCTTTCAAATTTCAACATTTGTAACAAACGTTTAGAAGTAATTACGAATGCGCATTTGTGTGTGTTACTTAAATATTTATTTTATTAATCTAAATGTCTTCTTCTGAAACAGGTAAAAATGTTTTAGTCTTTTTATTTGCAAGGACGTACTTCTAGGGTGGTCCTATTGCTGCAAAGATAGGAACTAACGATGGAAAAGAAATCTTGAAAAAATAAATAACAGAAACATACCGCTTAATTTCGAAACTTCTCTTTTATAGAGTCGCTTTTAAAACTACTCAGTTTTCGAAGGTTACTTATCATCTGATTATTCACTTAGGCATGCACTTGCTTACTTTAGAAAGCTATATTAAAATGACTTCTATTTCAATAAGTAAATCATCTACATACTCAAAAATTTTGTATTTTTCTTGATTCCTCCGAGATTATATCTGGACTTAGTGTCAGTAAAATCACATTGGAAGTAGACTTTTTAAACAAATAAAAAATAAATTGGTTTTAAAAAAATTAACAGGTAAAAAAATATAACCTTTTCTTTTCCGAAGTTTACAAGAATCCTTTTCTAAAAAATAAAATATATAGTTGTCAAGAGCTATTCAATATTACATTTGCTTGCAAGAAATAATATATTCAAAATGAATTCTGTAGATATTCATATTCATCACAAAATCAATCGGACCTTCGCCTCATGAAATTGCAATCCATCGATACTTCAGAGCACAGCACTTTACCCACTCTACAAGTCCCAGCACGCCTGACTTCGTGCCGGCACATACAAACGACTTAATTATATTTTTCCCTACACTCCAGGCTAACTTGCTTTCTGCAACGTTATTACTATAATTTAGATTTATCGTGTAGAAAAGAAGCTTTAAAATGTGCAGATTTTTTACGACTGGCAACCTTAGAATGTTGAATTTAGTACTTTTAAGATCTGGGAAAAAAAGGCGCCAATTTATCACGGAAAACGAGGTATTATAAGTTTAACGTGTCTGTGTGTTTGTGTGTGTGTGTGCATTTGTGTGTACCTACAGATGTGAGTGGATCTGTATGTATGTGTGTCTTCGGCATCATAACTTTTAAACTATTAGACCGATTTTGATCTAAAAATCTTTAATTTCTAATCTTTAAATCTGTGGTGCAGTGTTCAGCTCAAAATGTGTTTCCCAGGATTTTTTGTTTATCATATTGTAGGGATTAAGTACCTTCGGCTAGTTATGGTTGCGCAGGTTGTACCTCTGTCTACCTCTTTATGGGTATGGGCATGAAGATACTTACTTATTTTAACTGACTGTCTATTTGGCAAGAAGCTGATAAAAAGCTGATGGCTGATTAGGAACTTTAGTCTATTTACGACCAAGATAGATTCGTAATATATTTTATAGTACGTTATAGTACGTTGTATTATAGTAATATATTTATATTGCTACCTATATTTATGCTGTACTAGTTGACCCGGCAAACTTCGTTCCAGTTACAGTTTTTATAGGCAAAATTAAATTGTTGTTTTTACCATTTTTATAAATCTAATTCCAAATTAAAAAAACATTCATTTCAAACTCTAAAATTTATAGTTGAACATTTACTGAAAAATCTGTGAAGTCACTATCAAATAAAAAAATATCAGACCGTACACTTATGCCTTTTACACAAAATTTCAATCTGTCCGTCAAACACTTCCCATGTAACCCTCTAACCCGGAAACAGATTAGAAACTGAATAAAAAGTAGCCTACAACCCTTCTCAGAACATAGTTTAAAATAGCTGCATAGCATGAGCATAGTTAAAGAAAATATCAGACCGTACAATTATGCCTTTTACGCAAAATTTCAATCTGTCCGTCAAACACTTCCCATGTAACCCTCTAACCCGGAAACAGATTAGAGGCTGAATAAAAAGTAGCCTACAACGCTTCTCAGAACATAGTTAAAATAGCTGCTGGCTAAATTTCATCAGGACCGGTTCAGTAGTTTCGCCGTGAATCGCGGCCTGGAAACAAACAACAAACAAAATTTCCAAAAATGCCCAAAATCTATTCAGCTACATATTCTTAGTCAATTTAATTTTTTTTAATAACTAATATGTGTGTGTATGCGTGTGTGTGTCTATCGACTATCCTATAGTATAGGGTGAAACACGACAATGAACAGCTCAAAGGCTATGGTGAAATAGCAGAAGTGTGCGGTAGATACATGTATTTCGTTCTATTCAAAAAACATGTAGTTTATTTTACATTTTGTAATACTCGATGAAGTGAGATTTCTGATTGCGGCCTCCTGGTCTACATGTGAAGAAAAAGTTAACATACCTGGCACTATCTCCGGATCGCCATGACAGACACTCGCGACGCATGTGTTGCTGCCGAGTATCACTTCACATCATATGCTTGAAACCTGTAATAAATGGAAGCTAATATTAAAAATGGGAAAATGTGCTTGTTTGTGTGTGTATATCTAAACCGATAATGATAAAATTTACCACACGCATACAGTTCAAGGATAGACATTGGCTACTTTTCATTCTGATATCTTAACTGGTTCCCGTGAGAGAGCGAACAATAATAAACAAAGGACTAAACAAGTTACACTAATGATCTTATAGATCTAAAAGATAGAAGCTAAACTTGCAGAGGTTTAGTATCCCAGCACCAATCTTGTTACGCATCATTAACATCTTCTGTATATTATACTTACTATTAGCAAATCTACTGGTATGACTTCCAATTTCCAATAATTAAGCTCAATCAAACTGCGATAAACCGGACCGCCTTTGAATCATGCCCTGTCTTTCGGAAAAACAATGATCAAAATATACTAGTGGTCGCCCATTGGTCGAAATTTGACCATAACAAATTTTAATATCTTGTTGATAAAAACGCCATCTTTATTTTTTGTTTCCAAACTTTTTAGTGCGCCATCTGTGATCTTTTATCGTTGTCATCAATATATTTAATTGTGTGTGTCAAATGCATGCTAGTGTGGGTAATGTTTTATTTATTGATATAATGTATTATATTAGCATTATTATTGAAAAATAATTGCGTTCTGCACTTCTCCTACACATAAACTATAAGTGAGCCAAACTTCATACTCCTCCATTAGCGCAGTTTTCGTAAAAAGAGTCCAAAGTTTTGGCATCACGTATTAATATTATTATTAGCGTTGTAATAATATAACAAATGAACAACAAAATAACAGACGTACTAAAATTACCTTCCATTTTAGAGTAGGTTAAAAAAGCTAACCCAATATCTCGGAGAAAGAAAACCAGCAAAATTCTCCAGCCAGACGAATCAGTACATATATAAAGGTTGTAAAAGTTCGATCATACATTCGTAAAGCTTGTATTAAAAGCTTCAATCTCTGAGTTACTTAGCTGATTGGCTTTCCCCAGCAGACCTAGCATCCGCCCGTAGCGAGCAAATTTTTTGCAATATAGAGACATGTTAACCTTTTAGTATGAAACCAACCGAAAGGTCCAAGACGCTTAGAAATTTCTTACGCTCAAAATGGATTATTACGAAACAAAGTCATTTTTAAGCCAACTCCGAAAAAGTGCAGATTCTCAATTTGGTTTTTTTGAATGTTTGTTACGCGATTACTCTGCCAATAATGAACGAATTTGGAGGGCTTTTTTATAGGATGTATAAATTTGATGAAGATCCGATTACTGGTTTGTGGGTTATACTAGTACTTATATAACCCATATTATAAATTTATTTTAGTGAACTTATTTTAGTGGATTTTGACACCGCCCTCGTTTTATAGCCCCAAACAAGTTTATCGTGTCAACCTAGATCTCCCATTTACATCCACATTCGCATTATATGTTTTGTCTAACATTTTGTTCAAATGATAAAACCAACTGAGCATTTTACGCCAACACTTTCTCGGATCTCACTGTTGAAAAAGCAGTCAACACGCGTATCACTACAACGTACACTTTTACTGTGCTCCATCTAATTTATTTTTGTGAATCTGCTATGACTACATCAAAATACAGTCATGAACGATTGTGTTAGTGGAATTTGTAATGTATGTCCGAGTCGCCTCTGTGGTCGAGCGGTCCGGGTGTTGGACTTGAATGCTTGAGGACTAGGGTTCGAATCCCGGGTCGGCCAACAAAAAGAAAATTGGATTTTTCCAATTTTCTAATAAAAAAAAATTTGGTCGGGATTGGAAACGTGTCCGGTTGGCGATAGGCTTGACACTTATCACATTATTGGACTTAGTATCTTCGGCTAGTCGTGGGTGTCCTGATTGTGCCTCTGCCTACCTCTTCGGGGATATGGGCGTAAAGATACTTTTTTCATGTCCGAATATGTCCTTAGGAGGACAGTAAATCGTCACATGTCAATGTATGAATCAGCAACAATAGATGTGTTGTAGAAGATATAAGAAATACATAAATTTACACGAACTTATATAAAACACAGGCTTTATTTTGTAATGTTCTTATGTTACTAGCCGTTTGCCCGTGACATCGTCGCCTACTACTACTCTAATACTATTAATACTCTAATCTCTACTAATCTCTACTCTAATCTAATCTATTAATACTCTAGTGCTATTCTAACAGTAACGATTTTCTTACAAACTCTAAGCGTTTAAGATCTCATTACTTATCACTGTCTAGAACAGGGGTGGCCAAATTACGGCCCGCGGCCCGTTTGAGAAGTTTTAATCCAGCCCGCCAAAGGGAAAAAATATGAACCTCCTTAAAAAAACATTGGTCGAATTGTTAAAAGACTATTGAAATTTGAACAATTAAAATACTGAGTCGTTACTTAAAGTATCTTCATGCCCGTATCCTCGAAGAGGTAGGCAGAGGCACAACCAGGGCACCCACGACTAGCCGAAGACACTAAGTCCCACAATGTAATAGGTGGCAAGCCTATCCGCCAACCGGGCACATATCCAATCCCGAGCAACATTTTTTTAATTAGAAAATTGGAGAACCCAAATTTTCTTTTTGTTGCCCGACCCGGGATTCGAACTCGGGATCTATGCAGTCAAGTCCAACACCTGAACCGCTAGATCACAGAGGCGATTGTTAACCGTGTTAACAGATGAACCTCCTTAAAAAAATATTGGTCGAATTGTTAAAAGACTATTGAAATTTGAACAATTAAAATACTGAATCGTTACTTCAAACATATATGTTGCGTATTTCATATGTTAAGGCTTCCTAAATAGATTTTATTTCAATAAAGGGTTGTAAAATAAAAAAAAAGATAACATATATCTTTATACAACGTTTTAATATTTACTGCTATTTTTTAGTGTTTTAATAAACCGGCACGCCTCAAGATTAATTATAATTTACTGGCCCGCCACTACATTTTTGTTTAATTTACCGGCCCGCGGTCAAAAGAATTTGCCCACCCCTGGTCTAGAATCTGTTGTTTGTCATCTTTTGTACTTTTTTTTCACACCATCAATTATGTTTTTATGTTCTTGTAATTTATGTACTCGTGTTTGTATGTACACACCCAGTAAACTACAATTGTTTACACATTGTGTTACCTTTAGTATTTTGTATGTATTCTCAGAGATATATAAAAGGTAAAATATTTTTATTATGTATGCAAGTGTATGTATGTATGGATGCACATGTAATGGTCTATTATTATTTTTTCCTTTTTTGTGCATATCGTTTGCTTTTTGTTTTTCTCCTGGGTATGATGTATATAACATATATGTGTAAATGCTGTATAGTGTTTTTTCATACTTAATTTATGGTGCACGGTAGGTCTACTATTTAAGTTATTTTATGAGCTCCTTTTTGGGTGTGCTGGAAGAAATCTCTTTATCTGAGATAAGCTAACCTTTTGTACAAGTCTTTTAGTTTTAAAGTTTATGTTAGTTGTTTTTTGTGTACAATAAATGATTAAATAAATTTAAAAAATAAACTCTTACTCTCTATTACACAACTTTGTTCAATAAACCAGGGCTATAATAATCTAACTCCCACTCGTACCTGGTATTAACGCCCGCGTGTGACAACACACCATCCACAAACGTGCTCACATAATTAAGAAGACCCCGTTACGTCTTATCGGATCCCCCGGACCCAATGACTGCGGCAAACCCAAGGCTCCATCCAACCCAAACACAAACTCTCAAGACACTACACTACACCGCCGCCACCACTCTTGCCGATGAAGATCTTGCGTCTCTTGCGCCCGGCGCCTAACGCCGAGCAATGAGCGATCATCAAATTTTTTCCCATGTTGGTCCGGGCTCTTTTGTAGAATAGACCATCTGTCTTTCTGCCAGGCAGCTCGTAAAAGGCGAGCATAAGCTTACCGTCACTAACACCGTGACATCTTACTAGGTGGTAGAATTTCGCAGCGACTCGCCCGGATTGGTACCACCGCCTTACCTATTCCTGCCGCCATAACGTCAATTCTTGCTGTTGACGTGTCCCGGTTGGAGGGTAAGGTAGCCGGTAGACTGACTTTTGCTCGAGGCCTTACATCCCGGCCTCAGGTTGGCGACGCATCATTACCACCTTTGATGTCTCTAGGCGACGTGAATTTATTATTATCAGGAAATCCGTCTGCTTGTTTGCCTTCCAATATTATTAAAAAAAACACCCAGTAACTAGAAAGCAGCAGAAAGTCGAGGTTCAGTCTCCCGGGAGACAGCTTGTGTTGCTGACGTTATAGGGAAACAGTCCGCAAAACATTTTTTTTATTACAATACACAATACATCTTAAAAATAATGTCTCGGTCTGAGCACTCTGCCCATAAGGCCCGGCGAAGTTGTAAAACCGCTAGGTTGGCAACATATTAGTCATTCCAAAAAAACTAATCTAGGAAAGCTGCAGTTTTTCCGTGCGAACAATAGCCCCTTATTTGCGCGACCATTACCATTCTGGTTGCGGCAAGCGGTGTACCATCTGGCAAGCGGTTAGGCTCTGTAATATTCAGTACCTTCAGTAGGAAAACATATGAAAGAGCTGGGCCCTGGGCATTGAGTTTAATTCTTTGTAGATAAGTATGTGAGTAAAAATTAACTAATTGTGCGCATTATTGTAGGCAGAGTATAGAGTTTAATATAAATTTGTAACTGACTATAGACCTGCCTATATTCAAACAATAAATATAATCATGAATTATTATTTTTCATTGTCCTTAACTTAGGTATACAATAGGAGAGCATAACCAAATGTAGTCCAACTTTTTTGAAATGCTGTATATAAGTATCCTAAACACATCCTTTACTCTTTTATTCCTAGTATCCTAAACTTTTTTATTTAAAAGAAATAGAGCATTTTAACAAACTTCAATGAACCATGTCATTAATAAATAAGATGCCATCGTTATTTCCGTGTCCCTTGAGAATAAGCATAGTTTCGAATCAAGCGAAGGAAAACATGCATTCAGGGGAGTAGAGGTCGAAAAGAAAACACAAGGTATCAAATTCTTCAAAATAAAGACAAGTTTGGTCAATTTTCTGGTCCTCCTCCTCCTTGAGTAAGTATTAAAACTCGCTATTGAAGAAATACAAACTTAATCAAATAATTGTGAGCCATTATGCCAAAAAAATCATGTCTGTAATTGGTAAAAAAATATGTCAGTTAGTACGCTTGTGACTTTTATATTTTATATACTATTTTCACAGTTTTATATAGTTCGCACAATTTAGGATAAAATTCCTAACTTAAATACATAAATATCTTTTCGCCAAGTTCCTTACATGATAGTCAGAGAGTATCGAGTGCCAAGAAACACGATTCTTTTTTTTAATGACTAATGTGTTGCCAACCTCGCGGTTTTTACAACTTCACCGGGTTTTGTGCGTCGAGTAGAGTTCGTAGCTCGACACTATATTTAGATAGATTGTACTGTTCCCTACGACGAAAGCAACCAGGGCTATCTCCCGGGAGACCGTACCTCGACTTGGTGCTGGTTCTGGTTGCGTTCTAGTTACAAGTCCATTGTTAGAGGAGTAGTGGGGGCTCGTCGCTCGGCGTCAGGTGAAGGGTGCAAGAGTGATCTTCGTCGCCAATACCGGCAGCGACGGTGTAGTGTTGTGTCTTGTGTTTGGGTTGGGAGGGATTCTAGCGTTTGCCACGGTTATTGGATCCGGCGGATCCGATAGGATGTGACGGGGTCTTCAAAGTTTGGTATTTTGGTGGAGTTCGGTTGGGAACATGATCCTTACAAACTTACATAGCTTCTTTCACATACGAACACTTCTTTCATACAAACACGTTGGTTTCGGAGACTTTTGAAACCACCTAAATAAAATGATCAACCTTAAACTTGACATTCTATAAAAGCAAGCACAAATCCTACTAATATTATAAATGTGAAAGTTCGTGAGAATGGATGGATGTTTGTTATTCTTTCACTCACAAACTACTGAATAGAGTCAGATAAAACTTTACGAGTATATAGTTAATAAACTAGAATAACATTCATGCTACAATGTATATAAAACATATATATTAGTACGAGGGCAAAGTCGCGAGTGGAAGCTAGTATCACATAAACTTTTAAAACTTCCAACGCATTGGAAATTTATCTACATGCATTAAAACAGACGCGATCGCTAGCGCAATATTTTCCCGTGAATTTGCGTAACTCACTTGAGTGCAATTTGTCCAAGCAACGTCGACGAGAGCCCTCAGCGGCGAAACTAAACTGAACTTGTAGTTTTGTTTAGAAATAAACCGGTTTTTTTTCTATGAACCTGCTTTTTGTTATAAAACTAGCTCGAGTGTACTCTGAATATTTTAAACTTTAATGCTATTCAAACTTCACTAAATGATACTTTTCATACACCAAAAGTTATACCAAAGATACTTTGATACAAGTTGGACAGTAAATTGAGATTAAGTCTGGGAAATTAACCCGTATAGATGGCGATCAACATTAATTATAGCGTTTACAATATTAATTATAACGTAACGAGCGTATAGAAAAAAAATATAATTAAAATTTTTGCCACACTTCTTACTATATGCCTGACTCTAATGTACCGGAATCTCTCTATTTTGTCTAGTTTGTTCATTGACTTTACAAGACTCTGAAAGAGAGACCAGTATGTTAGGCAATAAATAGTTGGCAATATTTGGAAATAATATCAGATCTTTGTTAGGATTGTAAACTCTAGGTAACTTTTTTTTGGCATGTGATAAGACAGCTAACAAACTCACGGCTCTCCTGATGGTAAAAGACAACCGTGGCCTATATACACCATAGATGTTACAGGTGCGTCGCCATCCTGCGGCCGAAATGCTAGACTACATTACCCTCCGGAGCGGAACATTATTATTATATTTAATAAATACCTAGCTGCTTTCGTGTTTTTGTTGTCGGGATTCCTTAGCCTTTTAAGTTACTAACGAAAGAGGCCAAACATCAGGTAGGCAATGCACCGGAAAGTCTTTAATCCAATTTTAAACGCATAAACTAATATCAAAATAAATGTCGTATTAAAAAAGACTTGGCAAAATTACATTAGCCTACAAACTGGTAAAAAAAACGTATTTGTCAGTTACTACCAAGATGGCATAGATAACAAACAAAAGTCGCATTGTCCTTGATATCGAGTGATATATGAAAACGGTTGTGTCCTTCACCTTCTTATTACGCCCGCAGCCAACTTGCTCAACTCTACAAACATTGTTCTATTATACTGTCCCTAATACGAGATCATTAAATATGGGAAATCGTTATGGAGTTTTTTATTATGATATTGGAATTGGAATTGTAAGAAATTCACGCCGTCTATAGACACCAAAGGTAGTAGACAAAGAGAATATAATCACTACGTTCTAAGAGACGGCACTTGGTACATCACTATTAGCTACGAGTAATAAAGAAAATCATACCAACCTTCTCGAAAAATATTTGTTGCCAACATTACATTGCAAATTCTAGTGATGTAACTGACAGCAAGAAATGTTATCGAAAAATACAATAACTAGTGTTGTCGCAACAAATCGATATCGATATTTTTTATGTAGTCAGCAATGACATTCATATATACATTATTTACTTAATGATAATCTTAATTTAAATAAAAAAACAAATGAGATAATAAATTTTAATTTATTTCAAATACAACAACTTTATTTCAAATAAATCTATGAAAATAGTACTTGCTTAATACTAATACTAACTTTTTAACATTAACATTACTAACACACTTTTGATGTGATTTCTTGCTAGCATTAATTTATAACTAAACTAGCTGCGCCCCGCGGTTTCACCCGCGTAAGTCCCAATCTCGCGGGAACTCCGGGATAAAAAGTAGCCTATATGTTATTCTGGGTCTTCAGCTACCTACATACCAAATTTAATCGTAATCGGCTTTGTGGTTTTTGCGTGAAAGAGTAACAAACATCCATACATCCATACTTTCAAACTTTCGCATTTATAATATTAATAGGATAATTGGGTCCTGTCACTAAAACGGAATTAATAACTAAATGGTTTTCCTGTTACTGAAATGGAGTCTATATCTCAAAAACTTCTTCACTTTACACTCACACAATAGTACAATTCCAAAGGTTAGGTTACGCTGAACACGACGATGTAGGTAACATCTGAAGGCAAAAGGTATTTAATGTTAACTTTACATCAACAAAAGTAAGAATACCCAAGCAATATGGCTGACATAGTTTTTATTTTACTTGACGTTTGCAGCTGTGTCATAAGTGTCATATTAGTGGTAATACCAACATAAAAATTAAACACGTTTTTATGTTGGTAAAGAGTACATAAATCACAAATATAAATTGAACCACGACGATGGCGGAAATTCATGCTTTCCGAAGTTCAAGATAATCTGGTTAAATCGAATGTATGAAAGTGACTACCCACTGGTAGTAGAGATGCGTTGCCAACCTGACGGGATGTTCGGCATCGAGCAAAATTACCTTACCCTCCTAACCGAAGCACGTCACAAGCAAGTACTGTAACAAGCAAGTACGTTATGGCGGCAGGATTAGGTAAGGAGGTGGTACCAATCCGGGCGAGTCGCTGTGAAACTCTACCACAAAGTAGGATGTCACGGTGTTAGTGACGGTAAGCCTATACTCGCCTTTTATAAGCTGCCTGGCAGAAAGGCAGATAAAATATTTTGCAAAAGAGGCTGGATCAAAACGGGGAAAACAAAGTCGCTTAAAAAGAGGCTTCACTTTAAATATTTTTCGGTGGTATATTTATACATAATATACGCATGTATAAATAAAACTTCTAACACCGATTTTCGTGCAGCATAGCAGGTAAAACAATTACTTCAAAAAAAATTGTTACATATCGCGCGTTGCGAGATATACCGGCCGACGAAACAAAAATCTCAAAAACCATAGAATAAAATTCGGCGATAACATACAGTATTTTTTATGAAGCCTAACTAGAAGTCAATAAACGTATTAGGAAAATGTGACGGAAAATTTCTATTGATTAAGAAATATCATTAGTATCTAAGTCGTTTCAAACAAAATACCATCAAAACTAATTAAGTTTACAGGTTTATGTGACCTTGGTAGAAAATCAATTGTCTCCTTCAAAAGAACCCGGGACTAAAACAGAAAAATATGAGTGGAATAAGAAATGGCAAATGCATGGAAATTGAACAAAATTACAAACAAAAGAAAGCATTGATATCATAAGCTTGACCTTGCTACGTTCATATTCCATACATTATTCACTAACCATCATATTAATAAACAAAGACTAAAGCCAATTTTATGTTATACTAGCTGTCCCGGCGAACTTCGTTTCACTCGTTCAGTATGAGAAATAATAAAGTATTATTTTTCCCATTTTCCCTGCAACTTTTTCGGTTTTTCTTTTTGTAAGAACCTTCTCCTGATCATAAGTAATACAATAATAAAAAAGTTAGCTAAATCGGTCCAGTCGTTCGGAAGTTATGCGTTTACCAACACGTTTAGCGATTCATTTTTATATTATATATACTGCATCACTGTGTAATTAAGACTGTATTAACAACCTTTGTGGTCTAGCGGTCCAGGTGTTGGACTTGACATCATGAGATCTCAAGTTCAATTCCCGGGTCGGGCAACAAAATAAAAATATGGTTTTTCACAATATCTAATAAAAAAAAATTTTGCTCGGGATTGGACATGTACCCGGTTGGCGATAGGCTTGCCCCCTTTCACGTTGTGGAACTTGGTGGTTCGGCTAGTCGTGGGTGCCTTGGTTGTGCCTCTGCCCACCTCTTCGGGGATAGGACGTGAAGATACTTTACTTTTACTTTTTAATACCAGGCTGAACCTTGGAGTACTTTAGTCTATGTTTATTAAGACAGCTACTGCTTAACACATGTCCGACCTTAGTAAAACTGCAGCTTTATGAGACGAAAAGGATAGAATATCACCATCACAATAGATAAGTAGAGCATATCATATAACCACGATGCATATAGATTTATTGTATACTAGTTGCTACCCTTTACGTTGATTACATGTCTACTTTTTTACAGCAAACTTTCCTGATTGGTATCCGGTAAGTTAAGCCTAAGATTAAGATTCTGCCTCAGAGTCTAAATCAAATATAAGATAAATTAAATCGTGGCGTATTATAGATGTTAAAAAAAAGAATCATCATCAAACGTGTATTAGTCTTCTTCTTCTCTTAAATATAAAAATCAATTGCTATTAATTAGTTTTCCTTAAGCTTGAGAACAGCTGGACTTATTTGGCCAATTTTGATTTTAAATTATTTGCGGAATTCCGGGTTTAACATATAAGAAAAAGGAATAACTACAAAGACACTAGGAAAAACAACATCTCTAAATTATCCATACAAACAGAACGGATGGTACTAAGTTCGCCGGTACGGCTAGTCATTATTATAAATGAATAAATAAATAATTATCATTTATCGTCCTTGAATACCCTATATGTTTTTCTAAACACTTCCACTCACAACGTATTGATTTTCCCCAATGGCCCCACCCGCCGTTCGATTAACTACTTTTACTCAACGATCTCGGTAACCATTTATATTCATTAAAGAAGAGGCTTGATAATATCCTTTCATTAAGTAATCGACTTCTAATTTTTTTTATGTTATAGGAAGGCAAACAAGCAGACGGATTTCCTGATGGTAAAAATTGACACCGCCTAGACATCCTGACCTCAGGTTGGCAACGCACCATTACCATCTTTGGTGTCTTTAATTATTAAAAGAATATTTTATATATATTATTTTTATTTCCTTTTACATGTTATTTGATACGTTCTCAATCATCCATTTTATTGTAATTCTCGTTTTGATTCTGCGTTCTTTATCTTTTTTAAAATCCAAATATACTTCTTTAACAGCCAGTAGAGTTTGCATCGTAATGCAACCTCTACATAGTCTACCAAAGATGGTAATGGTGCGTTGCCAACCTGAGGTCAGGATGTCAGGCCTCGAGCAAAAGTAAGTTTACCGGCTACCTTACCCTCCGAACCGGAACACGTCATGATGGGGACTTCATTTTATCAATTAAATAATATTAACTAGCTGACCTCGGACGTTGTCCTATACTATTTTTTATAAGAACCTTCTTCTAACAATAACACAACACTATTATCACTACATAGTATAAAACAAAGTCCTTTCTCTGTCCCTATGTCCCTTTGTATGCTTAAATCTTTAAAACTACGTAACGGATTTTGATGCGGTTTTTTTAAAATAGATAAAGTGATTAAAGAGGAAGGTTTATATGTATGTTTCACAACCGTGCGAAGCCGGGGCGGGATGCTGGTACTAATATAAAATAGTAGAAATCATATTTAAATGGGTTGCCTAACAATATCCTGGACATGTTTTTAGTTTTTCAATTTTTTCATACAGACAACCCTTTTAAAACGTGTTTGCAATAAAGCATCCTACGTGTTGACATTTTTTTATTGAATTGAAAGTAGCTATCGATATACCTTCATTTACCCGGAAACCCATTTTCTGCACATTATATTCGTCTTGTACTTTAGATAAGAATATTTTTTTTATTATATTAATGTTACATCAGTTGTCGAAAAACATTTCTTCAAAAAAATTTTATTTTTCTTTTTGTAGCTCGATCTGGGGATCGCACCCGGGATCTTAGGAGAGTCCAACACCAATAGACCATAGAGACGATATAAAGCTACAAAAAACGTCTTAAATTTTACTGCCTGCTCTACTAATATAAACATGCACTATTAAATATAACTTAATCGTCTTCACGCCCATATCCCTGAAGAGAGAGGTAAAGGCACCCATGACTAGCCAAAGACACTAAGTCCCACAATGTGATAGGTGGCAAGCCTAACGCCAACCAGACACATATCCAATCCCGGGCAACGTTATTTTTATTAGTAAATTGAATTTTTTTTGTTGGCTGACCCGGGAATCGAACCCGTATCGGGCAAAAAAGTCTAAGTCTGACGCCGTACCGCTGGACCACAGAGGCGATAATATACCTCAATAGCCACGTATCGTTTCTGGGTTAACTTTATAAAACCGACTCTGTACCACCTCTGGACCTTTCCACAAAAAGATCGCAATACATTTGTTATTGGCCGAGTAATCTCGAAAGAAAGTTACAATAAACAAAAACACTACAACCTCCTTCTTTTTGAAAGTTTCTGGGTTAACTTTATAAAACCAACTCTATACCACATTCTGACCACCACCTTCCCACAAAAGAATAACAATTTACAACACATTTGTTATTGGTTGAGTAATCTTGTAAGAAACTTACAATAATCAAAATTATACAACCTCCATTTTGAAATCGGTGAAAAATATCATATAAAAAGAGACAAATCGAATCGAGGTAAAAGTAGAACCTGATACGGAGAAGTTAACGCTCCCTGCTCTGATACATGTAATCTCTTTAGATAGCGACATGATACGAGTACCGCGCTTTAGTGGAACACAAAATGTGAAGATTTTCTTTGTAAAAGGGAGATGAAAAGGGTTTAGATTGGAATTTATAGAAATCTCGTTTTCTCTCCAGAGCAGGATATATTTATGTATCACTTTCCGCTATCTGTCCCTATGTATGTTTAGATCTTTAAAACTACGGAACAGATTTTGATGCGGTTTTTAACAGATAGAATTATTTTAGAGAAAGGTTTATATGTATATGCATAATTGAATAAAGTGCTTACCGTGTTGGTTCAGGTTCCTTTGCAGAACAGACCATCTGCCTTCCTGCCGGGCAGCTCGTAAAAGGCGAGCATAGGCTTACTTTCACTAACACGGTGACATCTGACTCCGACATTTAGAACACACCAAACTAGTTCAAAAGTCAAAGTCATGTTGAGTGTTTTCTTTGACTATAGTGGTGTTGTGCACTCGGAATTCTTGCCGGAAGGTCGACAGAAAGCAAATCGACAAAAAGAGCAAATTCGACGAAAAAAGCCAGATTTGTGGAAAGAAAATGTTTGGATTTTGCACCACGATTATGAAGCCTTCGCACAACGTCGTCATTATGAACGAATTTTTGACCAAATACTCAAGAAACACCATCGAGCAACCCCCTTATTAACCAGATACGGCTCTTCTTTCTTTTTCTTAAACTTAAGTTACCACTTCATGGCACCCATTTTCAATCGGCAGAAGACATAAAAGAGAATTAGCAGCGAGAACTGAACTCAATTCTGGAAACAACGTTTAAAAATGTTTTGATGATTGGATTATTCATTGTAAGGGTATCATTTCTGGAGGAGCATAATTTGAAGGTGATAAAATAATTTTTGATGAATAATAAAGTTAATCTACCGCAATGTTTTCTGCTAATATTTAAATACATATTTGAACGAGGTCATTATTACTTAATTAATTCAAACTTTATAACTAAATAAATATATTTTTAAAATTTTAATCATATCGCCGGTAAATTACCGCCGTTTCCGATCCTTGTATGTCTGAAGATAAACATTGAAATAATCTAACGAGTACCAACAGTTAAAGGCTATCTTGTATTGCCATCGTGGCTGAATTCAAATAAACTAGCAGTCGCTATGCTAAGACATGGTAAATGATAAAATTGTCTCTTTAAATTACGACATGGCTCTGTGCTTAGCAAAGGGCACCTGCACCTAGTGCAACATCCTGCGAGACCGACCCTCGACTTGGTGCTGCTTTCTGATGTTAAAGGTGCTAGTTTCTGATATTAATGTTAAAGAATAGTTGATGCTGATCGATTTTAGCACAGATCGAAATAATATATATATAGAACAAATTCCTTGACCTAGTAGCAACTTCGTCAACGGAATAAGTTCTCGTACATCCAAAAAGTGCTGAACGATGCTAAGAATAATAAATGCCTAAGATCCACATCAGAGAGTACTTCTTAGAGTCTACACTTGCGTCAAGTCTAGACTTGAGTACTCTCTTCTGTGGATCAAAGAGCAAAGAGAAAGAGCATAATAAGACGCTAACACAAAAATAAGAAAACACAAACAACAAACACGGTGAAAAGGTAAAAGATAAAAAAGAGAAAGAATAAGCATCTCTGACAAAAGATATCTTACAGCTATCCAAAGATAGAGAAAAAAACACTAACAAAAAGTAATAGGCAGATAGTGTACATATTACAAATCGAGACTTAGTGCCAATGTCAAAAGTGCAGCAGTTCGCCATCGGTACTTAGCCATTTTGATGCCTGGAAATCGTATCCAAAGTGACTATCTTTACTCTATATACCGGTACCTTGCTAATACCGATACCTAACAAATACTTCAGTGATACCTATAAATATCTGTACCTAAGAGTATACCTGTAAGTTTCTGCAAGAATTTGATGCTATGTGTAGTGCAGGTTTAGTGCTGGAACAAGTGAATGAAATTATATATCTTGGTTGTGATTTTAACAGGGATGAAAGGTACACCGTATGTGTACCGTACCTAAAAAAGAGAGTATGTGCAGGGAATTGTGTGAATGGAGCTAAATAGTTTATATTTCAAAGTAAGCTTTTGAGTCAGACTCGCTTTGCATAATTCTGCACTTATCTCAACGTCGTTGTATGGAAGCAAGAGTTGGGTACGTCAGAAAAAGCATTAGAGTAGGATAAATGCGGTATAAATAAAAATAGACGGAAAATATATGGTGTACACTGACCGTATTCCTAACAACGAGATACAACAAAGAGTGGGATTGAAAGAAAGTGTTGATGTTAAAAAGAGAAATGTTAAAAATGTTGTTTCCTTTATATCGAAACAATAAGATGAAAGATTGACTAAGCAGATATACAATGTGAATGTGAAAGAATTGTATCCATTCACATTGGCATTGTATAACTGCTTTGTCTATCTGCGAAGACCTAGGTTAACATTTCATGATCAAATCGCTTGTATTTTGTACGAGGATGGTGTCAAGGGTCCCCCGACCGTCGTGTTTGTATGAAGAGGATAATAAATGTAGAGGAAGTCAGGCAGGTCTGCAAGGATCGTTACATTTGGCACTAGATACTCTCTACCTTCTTCGTATCGGACTCAAACTCAAATTACTTTTATTTTGTAGGTAAGGTATCTTACTCTTAAATCATGTCAATGTTACTTACTTAAAGTTATCCATACACAATCTAAATTACCTATATCACAAAATTAACTTAACAATAATTATAATTTAAATAGACTAGCTATTATTGACCTAGTGATAGTATAATAAAATTACAACCATACAGTGGGTACTTATCGTGAAGAGATGTATGCATGTTGATGGTAATATAGTAAAGTGGTAAAATTAAAGGAACCTTAAAAACTTCTGCAAGTTATACTTGATATATTTAGATTGCTAGCTTTTAAACAATTCCTCTTTTCCTATACCATAAAAAAATCCTGATGTCTTTGGAATATCTTAATTCATATACTACATTTTTACTTATTTACTTATACTAGTGGTCGCCCGTTGGTCGAAATTCGACTGTAACAAATTTTAATATATTGTTGATTGTTGATTCTTGTTTGTGTGTGCGTCAAGTGCATGGTTGTGTGGGTAATGTTTTATTTATTGATCTAATATACTTTATAAGCATTATTATTGAAAAATATTAGCGTTCTTCACTTCTCCTACACAAAACTATAAGTGTGCCAAATTTTATGCTCCTGCGCCAATTGTTTCGTAAAATGGGGTCCAAAGTTTTAGCATCACGGATTAAAATGTAGATATTTTACTCATTTATTTTATTTTTACAATTCTTTCTTTTTATGCAAAGTGCAAGCATAAGAAGCAGACTTTCCTAAGCAACTCCTCCGAACTCTTACAACATTCGAGTATCGGACCTAAGAACAATTTGAAACAATAAGAATTGAAAGCCTTACTGACATTTAAATACATGTTTAAGTGAAATCAAGGACAATAAATAAACGCAAAAATATGTAATGACGTAAAAAGTATAATGGATGACAATTGAACGTTAATTGCTTGTTATTTCAGTAGCGAAATCGATTAAATGGAATAATTATCGTATAATTAATAGTCGATAGCACTTTGCGGTTGAAACCACAACAGTTCGTGTTTTGACGTTCCCACATAATGGTTGAGATAATAATTATTGAATATCTGTGGTCCAGCGGTTCAATTGTTGGACTTGACTGCATGAGGTCCCGGGTTCGATTCCCGGTTCTTTCAACAAAAAGAGAATTGGGTTTTTCCTATTTTCTAAGAAAAAAATTTTGTTCGGAATTGGATATGTGCCCGGTTGGCAATATTGCTTAAAAGCTATCACAACAAAAATACCAAAAAATTGTATCATATACCTAACCTGCTCACTAACTGCAGCCTGAGATTTTACTTGCGCTTTTAAATTGAGAAATCAAAAAGCTAAGTATTTTCCCACTTTTAAGGAGTGCTAATTTTATAAACAATCAATTTATTTACATTAGAAATAAATACATTTTCATACAAACTTTCATTCTCCATTATAGTCCTTGGATGATTTTTTTAAAAGTTGTTGAAATAGTAAACATCAAATCTATATTGTATAGTTTCTGAACGAACGTAAGTTAAGTTTTTCATTGTTGACACATATGGCGCCAGTGTACATGTTCTGTTCTCTGTAAGCTTTACCGGTTAATAAACGTATTGTTATACTTTCATCTATTATTCAACTTTTCAACAAAAGTAAAACAAGATTATTTAAGAGTATACATCTCATATTTTATAGACATCAGAAAAGCGGTTTAGCCATGAAAGCGTAACAGATATTAAACTTTCGTATTTATAATATTACTAGCTTTTAGCGCGATTGTGCTCGTGTTTTAGTTATTGAAAAGTATCCCAAGTAACTTTTAGTACCTCCAAGAATATATGTACAAAGTTTCATGATGGTTGGTTAAGCAGTTCTCGTGAAAGAGTATGCAACAAACAAGCTCACTATCGCATTTAATAGGGATCTACGGAAAGTACGATTTTTGGTAATCACCTCTGTTGCCTAGCGATCCAAATGTTGGACTCGACTTGGTGGGGTCCTGAGTTCGATTTCCGGGACGGGCAACAAAAAGAAAAATTCGTCTTTTTCGATTTTAATAATTTATATTACACAGGATTAGATATGTTATGATTGTCGATGGGTTTTGTCGCCTACCACATTGTGGGACTTAGTGAGTGCCTTGGACTAGTCGAGGGTGGAATGGTTGTGCATCTGTCTATATTATCTGCAATATCTTTTTTAAAAAGAACCATATAAAATTAGTAGGTTATTGGACGAGAAATCGAGTAACAAACATACGCCTCGTTGGTCGATTTATTTAAATTTATTCTGGTATCTATTTAAGTATTTATATGTATTAGAATCGTTGACTAACACCCACAACACAAGCACATAATTTGCTTACTTTGGGGTTAGATTCAATTTGTATGATTTGTCCAAGGATATTTATTTATTAAAAAACATAAAGTCGAATTAAGAAGCATATTTTTTGGAGTCAGTTAAAAATAAACTTGTTATTACACTTTATGTTGTTAAATTTCCGTAGGTTTTCATTGATAAAGCTGTCACTGACTGATTTTGTTAAATTGAGCATATTTAATAAAAAGAAAAATCATACCGAGGAATTCCTAACCTCCTTCTTTGGAGTCACTTGAAAAGACAAATAAAACACCTAACCTTTCCTTTCATGGTAAAAGATATTCTAATTACGCTACTTAGTTACAGTGATACAATATTTCCAACAAGGTCATTTTTCCTGCAAGTTTCTTTTCAACTCGGAAATGGTGAAAGATTTTCCCCACAGCATTCCACTGATTAAATGCGGCCGGAGACAATGTCTCCCCGAGGGAAAAACATGAGATAGAACATTCAAAGACCTTGCAGTTGCGCAGCTACAAATGTATGAATGTTGTAATTCCAAGAATATCTTATTTTTTTATTTATTTTACTAGCTGTCCCGGTGAACTTCGTGCCACATTTGATATTTTTTTTATTTATTTCACTATTCGGAAATAAAATGATGATATAAAAAAGCGTCATTTAAATCGGACCTGCAGTTCTCGAGTTATAAATGTTGTTACGTATACGACTTCGTTTTATATACCTACTAGCTGTTACCTGCGGCTTCGCCTGCGTTTTTGCAGGAATCCGTTTAATGAGATCGAGATGAAAAGTAACCTATATGTTAATCCAGTTCACAATCAATCTGTGTTCTAAATTTCAGACAAATCCGTTCAGCCGTTCGATAGTGAAAGAGTAACAAACATACACACATCCTTACAAACTTTCGCATTTATAATATTCGTAGGATGTAAAGGCCGTCCTAGCTTTACACGGGTGGACATACTTCTATGTTATTATAGATATAAACCTTCCTCTTAACTTTATTTGTCTATCAAAAAATCTGCATCAGTCTGTTGCCTAATTTTAAAAATCTATGTATACCTACATAGGAACAGACGGCGGAAAGCGACTCATATACCATGTAGATATTTTGTCACAGGAAATGTGTGATTTTGGGAATTATATCAAATTCCGATATCAAGTGTGGATAGATATAGGTGAACGGGTAGGTCACTTCGCATCTTATCTGCGCATAGCATTAAATATCCGAAACCGCCATGTTTGTATGAAAAGAGTAATGACTATAAAGGAAACGAGGGAGGTCGGCAAGGATCTGGCATTGGCACTCAATACTCTGCCTACCCCGCAGGGGACTTGGCATTAAAATACGTACCCCCGTACCTAAAATCCCTAAACGGTTATAGAAAATCTATGGAATATCGGCTTGTATAACTACGATGTAGAAAACAGGCGCGACTCGGGTGTCTCATAGCTGCTGAGGGATAGGTTCAGGTTATTTTCTTATATACTTACTTTCTTGCCAAAACAACACTGTCTACGCTGATTTATATTTAGCTTTTTTTTATGATATTGGAAGGCAAACAAGCTGACGGATTTCCTGATGGTACGAAATTCCCGCCGCCTAGAGAAACCAAAGGTGGTAATGGTGCCTTGCCAACCTGAGGCCGGGATGTTAAGCCTTGAGCAAAAGTTAGTTTACCGGCTACCTTTCCCTCCGAACCGGAACACGTCATGACATTATGGCGGCAGGTAGGTAAGCCGGTGGTACCAATCCGGGTGAGTCGCTGCGCAACTCTACCACCTAGTCAGATGTCACGGTGTTAGTGACGGTAAGCTTTTGCTCGCCTTTTACGCGAATTTTGGCACAGGAAGACGGATGGTCTATTCTGCAAAGGAGCTCGGACCAACGGGGGGGGGGAGGTTGCGCTTTATATCTTAGCACTTGGTTATATTTTAGAAATGTTATATATAATTTTTGATTTAACACATCTCCAGATGGTAAAAGGCAATTATTACTTTTTAACACTTAAGATGGTTTAGTAAATCGTGGTCGGAATACAGACAATCAGACAAGCAATCTAAAATTTTGTTTTGCTGCCCATTCTTAGTCGCTTGCACCTATTTTAAAGTTTTTGAGATTTTATTAATTTTCTACTTTCGAAATTCTTAAGAAATCGCCTCTGTGGTCTAGCGATTCAGGTGTTGGACTTGACTGTTTGAGGTTCGGGGTTCGAATACCTGGTCGGGCAACAAACAGAAAATTCGGTATTTCCAATTTTCTAAAAAAAAATGTTACTCGGGATTGGATATGTGCCCGGTTGGCGATACGCTTGCCACCTGTCACATTATGGAACTTAATGTCTTCGGCTAGTCGTGGGTGCCCTGGTTGTGCCTCTGCCTATCCCTTCTGGGATATGGGTGTGAAGACACTTTACTTTTGTTAAATTCTTTGCTATATAAGGAAACTTAGAATATGCTTTAACTCACTTCCGGGCTATTTTTCGGGCTCGAACACCACAATAGCGAAGTTGAGTTCGAACTGAATCAAAAAACACGAGACCGGCTACCACTTAAATGAAAGCTCGCTTGATTTCCAATTATAATGTGAAAATCATTTAATTGGCTTCAGATTTTTAAGAAATGAAAGCGTTCAAAGAAAATTGCTACAAAGTAATGGATATTGGATAACCTTATTCAAGTTTCCTCTGCCTCCATTCCGCGTGCCTCAGGCAATATCCGGAGATAAAAATGATTTTTTTACTGTAAATAGTTTTATTACTGTAGTGGCTTCTCGTTTCTCAAGCATCAAAGTTATATTTACGAGATTGAAATAATTGGATTCAACTACATCTATTTGCTAAATTTGATTAAAAGCGTTTCAGTAGTTTTGGAGTTTTTCTCGAATATAAATTATTGACACGAAAAATATATATTTTTATAAGTAATAATAAATTTACTCTTCTAAATTTATACTTGAAGACAAATCAAATAATACAATACATTTTGAAACGGATGCATTTTCTAAAGTTCAGGAAAACAAATGCGTTAACGCAAAATATCTTATCTGTACCTTCACTGTAACTAAAATGCAAAAAAATATTTTGGGTAAGTAACGATTTTCCGAAAAAAATTTTTTCACCATATCACCAAAAAACGCAAATAAACAATACAAGTAATTTTTATTTTTTTATTTTATTTTTATCGCATCTGTGGTCTAGCGGTCCGGATGTTAGACTTGACTACATGATGTCCCGGGTTCGAATCCCGGGTCGGCCAACAAAAAGAAAATAAGATTTTTCCAATTTTCTAATAAAAAAAATGTTGGTCGGGATTGGAAATGTGCCCGGTTGGCGATAGGCTTGCCACCTATCACATTGTGGGACTTAGTGTCTTCGGCTAGTCGTGGGTGCCCTGGTTGTGCCTCTGCCTACCTCTTCGGGGATATGGGCGTGAAGATACTTTTTTTAAAGTAATTTTTATATATCAAAGAGATAAGTCTAGCTGAAGCGACAGACTAGACGTCGTCCTTACTTAAAAAAGGACATTTGATCATGGGAATCCCTTGACAATAACTAATACAATACACGCTTGATGCAACGACCAAAGGAAATAGGTATTATTTTTTATATATGTATAACTTTCCGACCCGGCGAACTTCGTGACGCTTGACATTATAAACTTCAGACATTACTTTCCCCATTTCCCTTCAATTTTTAGGTTTTCTTTTCAGAAAACCCTTCTGTCAATAACTAAGAATAATAAAATAATTAATAAAACTGGTCCACCCATTTACGTGGGATGCAATATCCAAAGGAAATAAAGGAATTAATTTTTCTATCCAAGGTATATTTTATTATGTTCCATTAAATAAATCCGAGGGTGGTGTCGAAAGTCTCCGAAACCGGCGTGTTTATATGAAAAGGGTAATGAACGTGAAGGAAGCCAGACAGGTTTGTCAGGATCGTGAGGTCTGGCACTCGATACTCTCTGCCTACTCTGTAGGGGACTTGGCGTGAAGATCTATATTAATAAATGATTACAAAAGCCCTAGGAATGCATTAGATTCAAGACTATATAGGTCACCGACTGTTTATTGCCAATTCTTTATTCTAAGCGCAGAAGCCATACAAAAGCATTTAAATCAAACGAACGACTTCTAATTAATTTTTTCCTTGTTTATTCGAGAAATTGGGTCGGATCAACTTGAAATACGAAATCATAAAAGCTCGTTTATTGTTATGAAAAGAGAAAAAAATGTTTATCATAATAATCATTAAAATAATGGCAATAAAAACTCAAAAGACCCCATGCGCAAGATAAAAAAAGACTACAAGAATAAAATTTAAAATTTGGAACAAAACCTATATGTAACAAAGCAAAGAACCATCTTGTTCACGTTAGCTTCCAAATTAAAAAAATGCACATCGAAATCGGTCCATCCTTTTAAAAGTTTGGATCCCTGAGGAAGTAGCTACATTATTCTCTACCACCAGTGGGAAACTATTCTTAAAAGAAGTAAAAAAAAATATCTTTATATCCCCGAAGAGGTAGGCAGAGGCACAACTAGGACACCCACGAGCAGCCAAAGACATGTCCCACAATGTGATAGCTGGCAAGCCTATTGCCAACCGGGCACATATCCAATCCCGAGCAACATTTTTTTTATTAGAAAATTGGAAAAACTAAATTTTCTTTTTGTTGCTCGACCCGAGGATTCTAACGAGAGACCTCTCGCAGTCAAGTCAGTAAATAATCCTCTGACATTTACAATCATTGGCCTCACAATTTCATAATTAGCTATATTAGAAATTCGTGAAATTTAAATTTAGCGAGTAAACTAGTGAAACTATGAAATGGGTCGTCTATTTTCAATGTGAACTGGCTTTTCAAAGGCGGGAGTGCATAGCGAAGCCAATTTCCGCTCGTCCACCTAGGCACTTCCTGGGCGTATCGCTTACGTCACTTGCCAACTCACTAATAAAGTTTTAAGATTTGTGAACATGTTACTTTAAGAACCATATACGCAGAGATACCATTGTAAAGTTGAGAAGCTTGTTGAAGTTGGGGAGATTTATGGAATCGATCTTTAGAATTATAAACCCGATTTTGAACATGAATTGACTTTTGAATAATGGCGTGACGAAACAGGCAAAATAATGCGCTATTAATGAATTGGACTTACCGTAAGCTAAAACTCTCAAATATATCCAACTCTATACAACACACACAACTAAACTGTTTTATTAGCACAAACAACAAACAATAAGTCCAATTCATTTTTTTGGCGGGAAATTGCAAATCAAATAATTTTATTTGGATTTAAATATGGATTTCCACAAAGATCAATTATTTTACACCTCGCCTTTTCTCACTTTTGTAGTGTAGCGTTCCGGTGTCGCAAATTTATTAAGGCGAAGTTAGAAATATTAAAAGGAATGATTTTCAAGCAACTAGCTGAACTGACAGGAGTTGTCCTGCCCTAAGAATATTAAAACAAAATAAATAAAAGGTCTCTATATGTACTTTATCCTGAAAATATCTAACTTAAAAACCTCATAAAAATCCATCTATCCTTTGAAGAAGTAGGATGCCACAGACATACAGAAAAGAAAGAAACAGGGAGATGCACAGACATGTCAAAATTATAATGACCTTTGGATAGCGTCGGGAGTGGTAAAAAGATGTAGCGAAGTTGGTCCCACCGTGCATCAGTGATTCGATTACTAAAAAAGAGATTCGTTTTTGTATTTAAGAACATATTGCCGTCACCTCTGTGGTCTAGCGGTCCGAGTGTTGGATTTTACTTCACGAGGTCCCGGATTTTCGGGTCGGGAAACAAAAAAAAATATGGTGTTTTCAATTTTCTAAAAAAAAATGTTGCTTGGGATTAGATATGTGCCCGGTTGACGATAGGCTTGTCACCTATCACATTGTGGGACTTAGTGTCTTCGGCTAGTCGTGGGTGCCCTGGTTGCCCCGCCTACCCCTTCGTTGATATAGGTGTGAAGATACCTTTTTAAGATACATTTCAGTTTCATCTCCTTTATTTGCTTTAGGTTAAGATACATTTTAGTTTCATCTCCTTTATTTGCTTTAGGTTAAGATACATTTTAGTTTCATCTACATTATTTGCTTCAGATTAAGATACATTTTAGTTTCATCTCCTTTATTTGCTTTAGGTTAACATACATTTTAGTTTCATCTCCTTTATTTGCTTTAAAATTTAAAATCATAGAAGCCCAAATAAAATATTCACATTGCAAATGAACAATATGTGAAAATCATTATTCCGCAAGTTACAACTGCATTGCCATTTCTCGTAATTTGGCAGAGGGCCAGAACACGTCACGTGAACGAAACAGCTGATAATCCGCATTGAACCAGTTTGAATCGGCTCAGACCACTTCCAATTGGTTGCTTCGTGTCACGAACTTGTTACTTTAGAATGTGATCAGACTAGTTTGATCCAGATCTGAGAGTATTTTTCTCTATGTCCTAAGATAGGGAGCAAACGGCTGTTAATAATAAAATACAACCTTTGTCCGTTGATGTCACAAGTGATACTTATGTTATTTTATCTCAATCTGTAGTAATTATAATAATAATTAAAGAGCCCAGGATAGAACACGGCAAAGCAAACATGTAGGTACTTTAAAGTGTCAAAAACAGGAAAAGTACCAATTGGGTGATAAATTGCAACTTAAAATTTTGAGGTGGTTGTAGTCGTTACTGTCTTTACGGTTTTATTTTATTTGATTTATTTTAATTTTTTTAAGTTACACAAACTGAATCTAACCCCAAAGCAAGCAAATTATATGCTTGTGTTATGGGTGATACTCAACGATGTTAATGCATAGAAATATTTAAATATATGCCAGAATAAATTTAATAAACACCCAGATCCGGAAATACAGACATCTAAATGTTCATTGATGATGATGATATTCTCCGACCGATTTCGGCCACGGCGACCACTTCGACTCCTAGCCGGATCAATCTTAAAAAAGTCGCGATGCAGATTTTTTTGCACATTTAACAAATTTATTCGATAGAAGTTAATACTTAGATGCAGAATTTTTTTAAACAATAATTTTATTTCATCCCTCTTATACTTACCGTCTTATTAATAAACACTGATTAAGGTAGGAGTCAAGTTTATGTTATATTCTGTACACATTGTAATAAAAACTACAATACCAGGTTTATCCTTAGAGTACTTTACTTTTTAATTATTAATAAGATTGTTATAGTATTATTTTTAGCAAGAAAAAACCGCAATGTACCTCATTTTCCTTTGGTTAATTTTTCTAACAATTATTAATTTTTCCCGATGCAAATTCCTTTAAACACATTTTTAGCACTTATTTGATATCGAAAGTAATGAGTCCTTGGTTATATTTTTAAAAACTGTACATCTTTTTCGCTAATATGAACTTTTTGCTCAATCTATTCAAGTTTTATATGCGATAAATCTGCGTGATTCGGTCTATTTCTCGGAGATATAGACTAATTTGTTTATAAAATATACCAAAAAGATAGAGATAATTGTTAGAGATTAGCTAGCTTTTTGTATTTTTCGTTGGTACAATGGATT
Organism: Calephelis nemesis; assembly: GCA_002245505.1. Classification (NCBI taxonomy): domain Eukaryota; kingdom Metazoa; phylum Arthropoda; class Insecta; order Lepidoptera; family Riodinidae; genus Calephelis; species Calephelis nemesis. The sequence goes on from NJDD01005631.1 coordinate 100,473, forward strand.
GGCCCAACATATTGGTCCAATAGCCTAACGTATACTATAGTCATTACAATCATAAAAATAACAATAATTAATTGTTATTGTGTCTTAAACTTTAATTAATGATATGATATAGCTCATAGACATAAATTGTTTCCTACACCCTAAGGCTGTCTGGCAGAGATTGCTCCGAAGCGATCAGACCGCCTTTGTGTGCATTATGCTAAATATTAAAAGTGGAAAAGTGTCTTTATTTTTTTGTAAATTTTAGTGCACGATAAAGTGTTTTAATTCATTCATTCATTCATAACTCTGTGTAACAAAGTGTGCAAATAGAATCGACGCTCAAAAATGTTAGCGGCCCCTTCAGTTCCGCATCCTATTTTTATTGACATCTTTATGACTGTGTGTATGTCACTTGTACATGAAGGTGCGTAATTTGAGCGTTCTATTATTTTACCAAAATGGACTTTAAACCAATAGCCAGAAGATTTTAAATAGCTTGATCATAAAGCTACCTTCTGGCTCCGGTGCCCTCGTTTTGTGTAAGTGATACGCGACTTCTCAAATCATAGCTGTATGGCAATCCATATTCATGTAAAAGATGTTATCACTCTTTTATTATTTATAGGTTCTGTGGTTAGCGATCCGACGTCGGACTTGAGTTTTTGAGGTCCCGGGTTCGATCTCCGGGTTGGGCAACAAAAACACAGAAAACATGTTTTTTCAATTTTCTTATAAAAATAATTTTGCCCGGGATAGGATATGTGCCCATTTCACGAATCACGACAGGCTTGCCTCCTATCACACTGTGGGACATAGTGGCTTCTGCTTGTCGTGAGTACCGTGTTTGTGCCTTCCTTTCCGGGGATATCCTTTCCGGTGAATCGCTACAAATTTCTACAACTTAGTTAATATTAGGCATGCTTTTAAATTTCACACAATTAAAAAACCGATTTCGGTTTTATAAAGGAGAAGGTCCTAAATTTCACAATATGTATTATGTATTTTCTTTTGTTTGTTATTTGATTTGTCTTCCAATAAATCAACGTATTATGAAGACTCTTTTTAAGAAAGATAGGTTATGAAGCTCGGCATAATCATAATACTAATAGTGCCTAAATTTGTCACTAAGTTGACGACCTAATCACTGATTGAGTCAACCTATGCGAAAACTTTATGCATTGCTAGCTGTTAATGGTCTCACAGAAACATTTTGCGCGATAAACTGTCCTATGTGTTAGTCCAAGTTATTTTCTAAGTGAGTGTCAAATTTCATAAAAATCTCTTTAGCAGTTTTTGCGTGATTAGGTAACAAACGTACAAAAAAAACATACTAACTTTCGCATTTATAACATTAATATAATAGGATTATACATAGCTCAAAAACTACTAGTAGGATGTTAATAAAATTTATTTGAGACGATTTCGGAATCTGTTGTTATTTTCCGAAAAAGAATTATGAAGTCGCCACGAGGTACGTAATGAAATAGTTGCAGTTGGTTTTTCCAGTTACACTGTGCTAAACTATTTTGAATAAATGTTTTCGGTAGCTCGACTTTAGTTATAAATTGGTTGTGGTATTACATTAAAATTGCCGTAATATTAAAATTGTAATCTTATATATAAAAATGAATCGCTAAATGTGTTGGTAAGCGCATAACGATTTGGCTAATTCTTTTTTTATTGTGTTAGTTATTATCATGAAAAGGTTCTTATGCATAGAAAACTGGGAAAAGTTGCAGGGAAAATGGGAAAACCATATTTTAATGATTCCCATACAAACTGAACGGGTGGAACGAAGTTCGCCGGAGCAGCTAGTAAAATATAAAAATAAAAAATAATATTAAAATTGCCATAATATAGCCTTAAAAATGCCATAAAAGGGTAATTTTGTAAAAAACCGCATCAAAGTCCATTGCGTAGTTTTAAAGATTTAAGCATACAAAAGACATAGGGATAGAGAAAGCGACTTTGTTTTATACTATGTAGTGATGTAATCACAGACGAAGTGTTTTTTTTTTGTAAAACACAACCCAAATCATAGAATGTTCCTTGAGTTCGCGTGTACTTCCAACAAATTGGACTCATTTGTTACTGTCTCGATAGCTAGCGTAAGGTTAGTGACTGAACCTTTGTATATCAGTTTTTAACCGACTATAAAAAGTAGGAATTGAACACATAATGTTTGATTTCTATTTTTTTTTTATAATAGAAGGCAAACAAGCAGACGGATTTTCTGATGGTAAGAAATTCACGTCGCCCAGAGACTCCAAAGGTATTAATGGTGCGTTACCACCCTGAGGCCGGGATGCTAGGCCTCGAGCAAAAGTAAGTTAACCGGCTATCATACCCTCCGAACCGAAACACATAATGACATTATGGCCTCAGGAATAGGTAAGGCGGTGGTATCAATCCGGGCGAGTCGCTTCGAAACTCTATCACCTAGTCAAATGTCACGGTGTTAGTGACAGTAAGCATATGCTCGCCTTTTACGAGCTGCCTGGCAGGAAGGCAGATGTTCTATTCTGCAATGAAGCCCGGACCAACACAACCGGATACATAACAGTTCAAGATATCTGCCATATCACATGCAAACGCGCTCGGGTAACTGATAAAACCTCCGCTTGAGCTCCCCTATTATAATCCAACAAATAGAAAATGTTATATGTCGTGAGTTTGGGCGTGTTTTCTGTAAGTGTAGTATAGTATAGTGTAGTGGTACCAATCCAGGCGAGTCGCTGCGAAACGTGTTAGTGAAGGTGTCAAGGTGTTAGTGAAGGTAAGCCTATGCTTGCCTTTTACGAGGTGTCTGGAGGAAGGCAGATGGTCTTTTCTGTAAAGGAGGCCGGAACAACGCAGGGAGAACTTCATTCTATTATACATTTGAACCTTTCTCTTATATCATTCTATATAATAAAGAAACCCCATCAAATCCAGACCAACACAACCGGATACATAATAGTCCAAGATATCTGCAATATCACATGGTAACGCGCTCGGGTAACTGCCAAAATCCCCTCTTGAAGGAAGGCAGATGGTCTATTCTGCAAAGGAGGCCGGAACAACGCAGGGAGAACTTCATTCTATTATAAATTTGAACCTTTCTCTTATATCATTCTATAAATTAAAGAAACCCCATCAATATCCAGACCAACTCAAACGCATACATAATAGTCCAAGATATATGCAATATCATATGCTAACGCGCTCGGGTAACTGCCAAAATCCCCTCTTTAGCTCCCCTATCATAATCCAACTAACAGAAAATGTTGTATGTCGTGAGTTCTCGAGTGTTTTCTGTAAGTCCAGTTTGGAGGGTAAGATAGCCGGTAAACTTACTTTTGCTCGAGGCCTGGCATCCCGGTCTCAAATTGGCAACGCACCATTACCACCTTTGGTGTCTAGGCGGCGTGAATTTTTTACCATCAGGAAATCCGTCTGCTTGATTGCCTTCCAATATCATACAAAAAACGAAAAAATGTCTTCAAACACCGAAGACAACGGCCAAAGTCCAATCAGGGGATCACTCACGATAGATGGAGGTACTTAGGCTTCACAAAGTAAAGTATCTTCACGCCCATATCTCCGTAGAGGTAGGCAGAGGTACAACCAGGGCAAAGTACAGTAAAGTAAAACAGGTAAAAAAGTGGGGGGCTCTCAAATCGGCTGTATGTTTCTCTTCCATTGCCATTCCATAAACGACTGCTTACAAATAAAAAAAAATAAAAAAACATTTTCCAGTGGACCAAATTGTGAATCTAAACCATTCTCGAATCCCCTTAAACACACACAAAAAGTTTCATCAAAATCGCTCCATTCGTCTAGGAGGAGTTCAATGACAAACACACAAACACAAGAAATATGTATATTAAAATATGGGGTTTTATAGACTTAGGAGATATTGTGATCATACTTGTCTAATCACAGGGAAATAGGAGTCATGTGATTACAATGGATTTATATCACGTAGGTAGTAGTAGGTAGGATTTATAGTGACGAAATTTCCCCGACCACTAAAATACCATCATATTCCGGTCCATTCTGGGCACAGGCCAGCGACGCACTTGTAACATCTATATTCTATGGTGTTTATAGATCACGATTCTTTCTTACTATAAGAAGAATCATGTGTTTGTTTATTATCTTATCACTTAAAAAATATATATTATGTCGTATAAGATCTTTCCAAAATAAGAACTTAGGAGAGTGTTATTAAAACTAAAATACAATAGTAGCAATAACATTTTTTCAAATAAGTAACATGGCAACAAAAACAGAAAATTGTTGAAAATCAATGAATTAAAAATACTTTACTTTTTTACTTTCAAAAGCATGAATTTTCATATTCGCTTTTAATTATTACATTATATTTATTAATATCATCACTAAGCAAGGTTTTTTGACAGCAAGATTAAAAATGATAAAAATACTTACTTCATACATACATTTGCCAAGTCCTTCCAACAACTAGTGCTGATTTTTTTAAAACTGGCTGTTAACGTGATGGGTGTTGGTGATAACCCTTTGTATTGTTCACTGGTTTCTAATCATCACTTTTATAATCTTTAGTATTGGTAATATTCATGTCATCATCTCTAATAATACTTTTCAGAAAAAAAAAAGACTAGCCACACTTTCAACAATAACCCAAATTTATAATAACTAATATAATAAATTTATAACTATTATAATAGTTTTATCGATTTATAATAAACTGTATAAGATTTTTAATAATAATTATATAACATAACCAAAAAATACAATTGAAAATAACCCAAATTACAGAATGTGTCGCGAACTCGCGCGTGCTTCTAGCAAATGGGGCTCATTTGTTACCGCCTCGGCTGTTGATGTTAGGGTTGGCGATCACTTAATTTTATTTAAGTTAAAATCAGATTGTAATTTGTATTTTTAATCTAAATTATATTGTAAATATTATTATTGAAAAAAGACAAGCCACCTGAGTTTCTTTCGCCGGATCTTCTCAGTGTGAGGCCGCGATTCCGATCCGGTGGTAGTTCAAAAAAATGTCGACCCGTACAAATACCACTTGTATGGTTCATGTGAATAAAGATTATTCTGATTCTAATTCTTAGTTATTACTTATTACAAGAAATTTTATATCATTTGGTCATAAATATGATATTACACCAAATTAAATTAAACGTCTTAGATTATACCGGGTACGCAATAAGTAAAAAAATAGATAAATGTTTTAGAAGACGAATCAAAAGATAACAAGAGGCCTGCTATGTACAATAAATCATGTGCCTTGCTGCCAGGCAGCTCGTAAAAGGCGAGCGAAGTCTTACCATCACTCCTATGTGCAATAAATCATGGGCCTTTCTGCCAGGCAGTTTGTAAAAGGCGAGCGAAGGCTTACCATCACTAACACCTTGACATATGACAAGGTGGTAAAGTACAAGTCTTATGTTTTGTAGTTAATATGAAATGGGATGGAATATCCCTGTGTAGGGATAAAGTGTTGTTTCCCGGGTAGGGATCCACTGCCTCACTTATTATCGTCGACAAATCGACGCTGTGATTACGGACGGAAGGGTAGACTAGCCGGAATTACACAATCGCCCTAATATCTGGGCCACAAGACAGTGACATTCAAGACTTCTATTAAACACCCACACAAAAGAATTATATACATCAACGTTTATCACACAAACCTGTTTTGTTTCAAACTCAAGTTAAAAATAATAATTATTAATATACACTATACAACATATTTACGGTTATACATACATATATTAAAAATGAATTCCAAATTCGCGTGGTGTTCGCATCATGCTTGAACGGATGGTCCAATATTGTAAATTAAATTTTTGTTGTGTTAGTTATTGTATAGAAAAAAATCACATATGGAGAAAAACCGAGAATATTACAGGCAGAGTGGGGAAAACTACACTACAATTTTGTCCACACAAACAATTAGTAGCTGTTAATGTCGAGCGTTCCGAATTTCTCCGGATCCATTCCATGATTCCATGAAAAGACTAAAAACGAATTTAAAGAACTAAATAAATAAATGTAATATTATTATAAAAATTTCAGGCTCAGCCCTATCCGATAGCTATCATACACTCAAACTGCCACCGAGTCTCTCTCGACAGATAACGAGCTGGCACATCACAACTACACTTTTCAATAGCCAATCTTAATTGCTTGTAAAAGCAAACCTTTTTCTTGTTTAAAATTAATATTATAAATTTCAATATCTTCTCGTCTGTTACACATTTATTTATTTATTTTATTTAAGTGGAAGGCAAGCAAGCAGATGGATTTCCTGATGGTAAGAAATGCCGTAGCCTGTAGACACGAAAGGTGGTAATGGTGCGCTGCCAACCTGAGGCATCCCCTGAACAGCCTCCGGAGCATGTAAAGTTTACCTCCTACCCTACCCTCCGACCGAAACACGACAGTGACGAGCATTGTCATTTCACGGAAGGGATAGGTAAAGCGGTGGTGCCTGAATGTCCGGGAGAGTCGGTGCAGGACTCTACCACCTCGTAAATTTATGAGCATTTATAGCTCACTGGGACTTTGACGAAATTTTTAATGGATCTAGCTGTAAGCATGGGATAAAACATAAGTATTTAGCAATATAAAAAAATAAAATGCGGTTGCAACCCTAACTGTCCTGATATCTAAACTATGCTGGATAATCTTATCAGGAGTTTTGGCATTATCGAGAGAAAAGATGGTTTTTGTTTTTCGTCATCATTCAATTTAATGTACGTATTAAGTAAAATTAGTAAATTTTGGTCGCATTTTGTAAAATTTTGTTCAGTTATAGTGCACAAGTGAAGTATGTACGACGAAATTAGTGTATCGTGTATTCTTTTTGTCGCTGCCAAATCTCATTAAAAGAGCTTGAGTTAAGAGGCTTTACTTAATACCCTGACATTCTTATATATGACCACTTATGCCCAATCTTAAGTAATTTATGACCTATCTTGCTAAATAGGGTAACTTGATGTAAACTTAAACTTGACTTATGGCAAATTATAACGACAGTGTCAAAAACCAGCAAAATGTTGTATATGAAACATCAACATCATTAACTTAAAATTTGTATGTATAGTTAAAAAGGTGAAGATTTGAAATTCTCGTGTTTTTAAAACCAATTCAAACCAAGTTCAGACCGATTCATCAAACAAAGATAACCAACAAAAAATAATTAGTCAATAATATTTATTGTAAAAAAAAATTGATAAATTTAACGACAGATAAACCTAATACGATTTGTAACACAATGTAATTATTTAAACTGTGTAAAAAAATCTCGTGTTTTAATCATTTGTAACTTTAACCCTTTTCATCTTAAGTAAAAGTAAGTATCTTCACGCCCATATCCCCGAAGAAGTAGGCAGAGGCACAACCAGGGCACCCACGACCAGCCGAAGATACTAAGTCCCATAATGTGATAGGTGGCAAGCCTATCGCCAACCGTACACGTTTCCATTCCCGATCAACATTTTTTTTTGACCAACGACAATCATGATGTTTATAGCCCTGATGATGCTTGTATAGCGAAACCGGTTGGCTAAATTATAAAAATAAAAAATATTAAAATATATTGTGGAAAGTACAAGTGTTTCTAAATAAATTACATCAAGAATGGAATTCCACCAAGCTCCGACGATAAGAAGTATAGAATCTATCGTACATTTCGACTTAGTACGCAATCTTAAAGAAAAAGTACTCTGTCTTCTGATTGGTGTTGTCAGATTCTTACATCGTATTTCCTACCAATTGGTCAAAGTACGCATCAACCAATCAGCGATGGCACAGTTAAACCACGTGGGGTGGTTTTTGAATAGGTTGAAAATTTTAACTTTACCACAAAAAAATAACGGCTGTTTAATTAAACGGTGTCTAAAAATGACATAGAACCTATAACATGCTACACGCGGATGACGTGGCAGCATACTATTGGTTGAAAATCCAATTTTTATAGTGTTTAGTAAAACATGTGTTCAACGAGTGTCCATCTTTTGTAATTAGACGGTTAGCGTTCATTTGGAATAATATATGCTATATCTTGAATTTTCTAAGTATATAAGGCTCAGTTCAGTCATGATCAACACCATTATTACGTATTATTCTTAAGTATAATGTATTTAAGTACCTTTACGCCCATATCTCCGAAGTCATAGACAGAGATACAACCATTAGGGGTAACTCTTGAAGTTAGATTCATGCAATATTAGAATACTCTATTTCAGTTTCTCTTGAACACAATACTGGCGAATTAATAACTTTAAGTCAATTGTAAACAATAAATTATTTTATAGGATTTGTTAAATTTATTTGTAACAAAATGTTAATAATCCGCTAGTACTGTGTTCAAAAGTACCTAAAATGACATATACGATTCCAATTTCCGATTCGTATGATATCAAGATTCAAGAGTAACCCTACAGGACACCGACAATTAGCCGAATTTACTTAGACCCTACAATGTGACAGTGGAATATCTATCGCCAACCGGGCGTTTATCTAATCCCAATTTTGTTTTAAATAGAAAATTCAAACAATACATTTTAGTTTTTCCAAACTGGGAATCGAACCCGAGTTGACCCGATTTAGTCAACGCCAACACTACACCAAAGGTGCGACAATGTAATATCCAAAAACACCATTTGCATTTCGGATATAGCATTTTATCTATGTTTCAACGATCTCGAAAAAATTTGGAATTATGTTCGACTCCTCTATATTTTTTAAGCATGTTAATCGATTTCTAATATAATTAGTGATATATTGCTGTTTCGAATATGATGTTAGTAATTAATTTATCATTTTAAATATATGTAATTGTAATTAATGATATGGACAATGATGGATCTTTGCTGTCCGAAAAAAAGAATTTATTTATTTATTTCTAAACTCATTTGAAAAAATATGATTTTTATGTGAACGAGCGTACTTTTGCGGTATTCCCGCAAGTCGAACAAAATACTTAATTTTGGGTACGTAGATAATTTATTTATTGAAATCGAAGGCGACTTTTGTAGTTTTATTTACTTATTATTACATAAGTAGAAATACAATTTGACACAACAACCCAACTATAAACCCTAAAGTTTCAACTCTCAACCACCAAAACGGCCTCTTTATTTCAACTACAATGTAAACGCATCAGATTACAACAAGGAGCGCAAGTGCTCACCAAGGTCATAGATTAATGAACGGTATGCTGTGTACGCGGTGTGGTAGCCCGTACTCCCTACGTACCGCAGTGCGACGGCCTGCGCCATGCGCCGCTTGCGGTTTAAGGGACTTGATTTCAACGGGCGGGCTTCCCAAATTACTATCTACAGTGAGAAACTTCTCTTATGCAGTGCACCAAATAATGTTTGTATACTAAATAAAAAAGAATTGTTTTTTTTTTAATTTTTGGCATATGAATAAGCATCTGCCATAACTGTGTATCAAGTTATCATTATATAAGTTATCATATCGGCAGCGAGGAAATACACGATACACTAATTTCATCATAATTATTTCACTTGCACTTTAGATGAACAAAATTCCCACTTAAATTAAAAAGATACGACCATCTTCATTTACGATGGCGCCAAAACCCTACTTTTTTTTGTTGCGTGGATTCGATTGTAACAAAATCCTGAATATGTGTGGCATTTTACAAATACGATACAATAATATAATAATACAATTTTTTATGTATATAACGAGGACCACTATTCCCATATATGCCACACGAGTAGATAAAAGAATATCAGTCACGGAGATTCGTAAATAAGTAA